>PVKC010026065.1:0-16260 GCA_004027635.1 Crocidura indochinensis | reverse complement strand
CTCGGGGGACCATATGGGGCACCGGGATTCGAACCAATGACCTTTTGCATGAAAGGCAAACGCTTTACCTCCATGCTATCTCCCGGGCCTCGTCTTTAGGGTTTTCTAAGTAGAGTATCATGTCGTCTGAAAACAGTGAGAGCTTGACTTCTTCCTTTCCTATCTGGATTCCCTTGATATCCTTTTCTTGCCTGATCGCTATAGCAAGAACTTCCAGTACTATGTTGAAGAGGAGGGTGAGAGTGGACAGCCTTGTCTTGTACCAGAATTTAGAGGAAAGACTTTTAGTTTATCTCCATTGAGGATAATATTTGCCATTGGCTTGTGGTAGTTGGCTTCAACTAGATTGAGAAAGGTTCCTTCCATTCCCATCTTGCTGAGAATTTTGATCAAGAATGGGTGTTAGACCTTATCAAATGCTTTCTCTGCGTCTATTGATATGATCATGTGGTTTTTATTTTTCTTGTTGTTGATGTTGTGTATACTGTTGATAGATTTACGGATGTTAAACCATCCTTGTATTCCTGTGATGAAACTTACTTGGTCATAGTGTATGATCTTCTTGATGATGCATTGGATCCTATTTGCCAGGATTTTATTGAAGATCTTTGCATCAGTGTTCATCAGGGATATTGGTCTGTAATTTTCTTTTCTGGCAGCATCTCTGTTCGGTTTTGGTATCAAGGTGACATTGGCTTCATAAAAGATGTTTGGGAGTGTTCCCTTTCAAATTCATGAAAGAGCCTGGCTAGAATTGGTAGTAGCTTCTCTTGAAAGATTTGAAAAAATTCATTAGGAAATTCTTCTGGATCTGAGCTTTTCTTTTTTCTTTTTTTCTTTTCTTTTTTTTTTTTTTTGTGTGTGTTTGGGTCACACCCGGCAGTGCTCAGGGGTTACTCCTGGCAGGCACGGGGGACCATATGGGGCACCGGGATTTGAACCGATAACCTTTTGCATGAAAGGCAAATGCCTTACCTCCATGCTATCTCCCAGGTCCCCCCTTTTCATTTTTAATACGAGTTATCAGATTAGATCCCCAGTTAACATCATGTACGAAGGTAAAATCCAAATGGATTATTTTTTTGGTTTTTGGGTCACACCAGGAAGTGCTCAGAGGTTACTCCTGGCTCCATGCTCAGAAATTGTTCCTGATCAGCATGGGGGACCATATGGGGCACCGGGATTCGAACCAATGACCTTTTGCATGAAAAGCAAACACCTTACCTCCATGCTGTCTCCTGGGCCCCGAATTAAAGACCTTGATATCAGACCTGATACCATAAGGTATATAGAACAACACGTCGGTAAAACACTCCATGACATTGAGATGAAAGGCATCTTCAAGGAGGAAACTGCACTTTCCAAACAAGTGGAAGCAGAGATCAACAAATGGGAATACATTAAACAAAGAAGCTTCTGCACCTCAAAAGAAATAGTGCCCAGGATACAAGAGTCTACTTCATAGCTATAAGGAATGATGCCATTATGCAATTTGCAGCAATATGGGTCGAACTTAAAGATATTATACTAAATGAAGTAGGCCAGAGAAAGGATTAATACAGAATGATATCACTTATATGTTGTATTTAGAATAACTGCACGAAGCAACACGATGGTCTATTTGATAGCTGTCCTTAATACTATTTGCTCCAGAACATAGCAAAGAGAAGGGAAGTAACTGAATGGAAGAGAAAAACAAAAACGTGTATTCTCTTCTATATTCAAAGAGACCTTCAGCAGTGGATAGAGCTGTTTAGATTGTGTGGGCATCCAATCAACTACTCTTTAGAGATGTATGTAATAGTGTTCTAATTATTTTTGTCTAATTTTTGTCTTGACAAAAATTTTAATCTATTCATTTTTACTTGATTGTGGCTGCTAAGATAATCTAATATTTATGTCCACAGATAACAATGGAATATGCAACTGCATGCCACAAACTCCTGCTACAGAGCTCATTCATTGAGTATGCTATTATAATTTGTTTTCAATGTTAGGTAGAATACCATTATAACATAATGCTCATGATTTTAGTTTACTTTTAGGAAAGGAACCTGGAAGCTCAAGCCCTCTAGACTATTCTTCATGGTGTAGACTCCTCTGACAGTACTCTTTACCTTATCGCTTACTTTTATAGAATAGAAAATCATTGTTTTTAAGAATGCTCTACACACAATCTAACCTAAGAAGTCTTTCTTCAGTAAAGTTTATTTCACCAATGATTATTGTGGCCTAGAAAATGGAAAACCTTTCCAATTGACTTGTCTGCTTTATATTTTTTAAGTGTCACATTCTACCTGGGTCAGCTTTTCAACTGTAACCCATGAATTGATCCTCAGTGTCTGTCTATGTGTGTGTATGAGTGTATGTGTTGGCCACCTCAATGTCTGTCTAATGCCTATCTGTAATACACATGATGTCTGTCTATGTTATATATTGTCCTTCCTCCATTATATATAACCCCTCTTCCCTCCCTTCGCTTACCACCTTACAAATTCTTGTCTAGCTCTTCACTCTCTCAACCACATCTGTTATTTCCACCATTTAACCCTTTTTAGTCTCAGTTTTTGACTCCTCAGGAACCAAACATTCCCCTACCTCAGCCAGCTGCCAACTAGCTCGCAAAGTGAAAAGACAGATTCCCAGACCACCTTGCCTTAGTCCAAGAAAAAGCTGCCACCACCATGGCTACTGATTTGCTCTAGGCAGTCCCCTTTCCTCCACTCCCTTTTCTATGTGTTGTTTTTCACTATCAAATTCAGTTTTTGAGAAACCCCCAGCTCAAGGACATTTCTTGATATGTGATTACTGGAAACCATTTTTCAGATTCTACAAGATCATGTCACAGGCTCTGGAATTTATTCCCCCTTCCAGACCATTTTAAAAGACATAAAGAGTACATGTATATCTCTTGATTATTTCTTTAGATGTTTTTCTTTAATAGGTATAATTCTTATGTTTATTTTCTTTTGTAGTGGCAGTTTTCTCCATTTGTTTTTTAAACTATTTTTATAATAATTTCTATTTTGAGCAAAGTGGGTTACATGTCTTTCACAGTAATATTTTAAGTACTTATTAATATTAAATCAGGGGAATTCCCACCACCAAAGTTGTTCTCCCCTCACGCCTAATTTTTGCATGTAAAGAAAGCTCTTGTTGACAATATTATTTTAGGTACATGATAACTTAATATAGGGGGGATTCTCTTCACCGAATTGTTCTCCCTACACCTCCGTTCCCATCCTACTCACCTAATTGTTCTCCCTACACCTCTGTTCCCATCCTACCTCCCATATCTACCTCCCTCAGTCCCAGGCCTGCAGGAGTATGTGGTCTTCTCTGTGCCTAACTTGCTACCCAGTGGTCTTACACTTGTGTGGACTTGATAGCTCCCTTATTTCCTCCTGTAACTGGGGGGTCGGGACTAGATAGATCAAGTTACATGGTTTTGTTTGAAGAAGGGAAAAGTAATACACTGGAGTAAAACTCAAATACATCGAAAATGGGCGGGGTCCTTCTAGAGGCTCTCATCCTTGGTTTGAGAGACGCAGGGGAAAATGGTGAATCACTCCAGCAGTCCAAAAAGGAGTGTCACGTGAAAATATATATCCAGTGAGCATTCCAGCAATAAAGGTAAGCACCACATAAAAGCCATGGTCGATCTAAAAACATGGCAGAGCACATAAAGAAAGAAGAGAAAGGAAGAATATATACAAATATATATTATACATCTGTTATTATATATTATATATATGTAAATGGAGACATTAACTTTAATAATCACTCCAAAACAAAGAAATTGACAAAAGCTAGATAGACAAATAAAAAATTAAAATATAATAAAATAAATTTTAAAAAAAGGAAGAAAAATTATTTTGTGCCTTTTTTTCTCTTTTTCCCTCCTGCACAGGCACAGTAAATATTGGGCTCGTTCAAAGAGGAATTCCCTTGGCCTAAGAGATACAGGTTTTCTCCACCCTTAGAGTATATTGTCATGGGATTAACTATAGACTCCGTACAGGTTCATTTATTCTTCTCTTGGTGCTTTCGTGGTTTTTGGAAGACTTTTGCTTCATCTTGGGTGATAAAATCAGACCTCCGTATCTAAAGATCTTGGTATCTACACCAGTCAAGGTGTGGAACTTGTGATGAAGTCTTTCTTTGTGGTTCTAGGAGTTCTGCTCCCTCAGTGTCATTTTAATCCGTCTTCTGTGGTTGGCGGTTTTGGTCTTTGCGTTGATCCTAGGATGTTTCCAAGGGGCCCATTCTGTTGCAATTGCCCCAGACGGACCTTTGGAGCTGGAGATCATGGTTGTTGTGCAGGCCATAGCTCAAATGCTAGACTATGGCTTTTCTCTCTCTCTCTCTCTCTTTTTTTTTTTTTTTGGTTACAGGATACATACAGTCTGGTCATGATTCTATCAGCCTGTCATCTGTAGATCACAATCTTGGCTTTGGACGGACCAAAGGGTGACAAGTCTTCTGATTTTGTCTTATATTTGTATAGTGGGGTAGGGTTCTAGGTCAAGTTGTTCCCATTTTCCTCGTTGTCAGTATATCCTGTTAGAGCTGGCACTTGATGGTGTCCCAGCAGTATTAAGGATGTCCCAGACAGGATTTGTTTCCTGTAGTTGTGAAAAACTGTGTCATTTCTATGTCTGGGATCCACGGTTCAAGGCTGAACAGATGATGTCTAATCACCTGGGGTCTAAGTTGGGTCCACATAACGTATTTTCAGGGTGGGATATGTCCCTGTATTATAAACAAGTATGAGATCTCACCCTAGTAGATGAGATCTCGTTTTTATACGTAAGATTTCCCCCTTTTTTAAGTGTGTCTTTGCAGGGGGAAATGGTGCTACATTAAATTGCTGGTGCATTTGGGGGTGGGAAGAGAAGAAAACACAACAAATCGCACTCCCCAGAAATATAAGGAATAGAAATAAAACTATATGTGCTCACATAAAGATATAAAAATAATAAAATAACAAGTTAATTGAAGGAACAAAACGGTGCAATAGACTATCTTACTATTGGGGGAAAAAACCAGGTAAAGAGGTACTGTGTAGGGACCCGGAGAGATAGCACAGCAATGTTTGCCTTGCAAGCAGTCGTTCCAGGACCAAAGGTGGTTGGTTCGAATCCTGGTGCCCCATATGGTCCCCCAAGCCTGCCAGGAACTATTTCTGAGCAGAAAGTCAGGAGTAACCCCTGAGCACAGTCGGGTGTGGCCCAAAAACAAAACAAAACAAAAAACAAACAAAAAAAGAGGTTCTGTGTACAGATCTATTACTTATGATGGAGGTATAGGTTTCCCCATTGACTTTTGGGATTTTCTTGTGGTGTGTGGGTTCCCAGGCACCTTTACATCATTCCCCCTGACCTTCTTCAGTTTGGTAAGAGAATCTTGGCAGGAAGATCATGGGGGAAAGTTTTTGCTTTGGGGGTGCTTTTAGAGCTAAGTCCATTTTCAAGTACCGGTCCATATTAGGAAGAATTGGTAAGTAGGGACTCACATCCTGATTCAGCAGGGGAGATGGTTGACTCTTTTTGCGAGGGATGAAGTGTGAGTTTGAGTGGGTGTCCCTTCATTTGGGTTCTGGGTACTGGTTCGTTTGGGTAGAAAGTCAGTCTTGATGCCTAATGGATCAAGAATTGAGGGTGAAGAGTTTTAATAAGGTGATAAATCTGGATGGGTTGAGGGGTGCAGGGATAGTCGGATATCCAAAGGGGGGAGAGGGGAAAGTATATAGAAGGGGCAGGAAAGAAGAAAAAATATATTAAAAAGAAAGGGAGAAGAGAAAAAGAGAAAAAAGAAGAAAGTAGTGAGAAGAGAGGAGAAAAGAGAAAGGGAATTCTAGTTTGCTTGAATGAGTTCAATGAGTATGGCCTGTAGTATCAGTCTGTAGGTTGCTGTTGCTACTTTGGTGGTCTGGCTTGTCGCGTGCTTCAAGTCCTAAAAGAAGGTATAGCCTGGGGATAAAGTGTACGTTAAAGAGGTTTCTCGGGACATTCTCATAGTGCAAGCTGGGTATGGTATCTCGTGTGACTGAGCCCCGGGGTGCCATCATGTTTTGTCCATCCTATGTATCCAATAATACCTGTGAATAAAAAAGCTGAGAGGTTATTTTAAATATATAAAGATTAAAGCATTAAAACATATTGTTATGAGATGTTTCCATTGGAGTCAGTGATTTCCCATGGTATTCTCTACCTGTATTTCAGTATAAGATTCCTAAGGGGATATTATGGGTCTTTGTGGTAGAAGGCTGATTACATATGTGTTCTCTCTATACTGCTGTTTCTGTTGTTGATTTCTTTGTGATATAATGTTTAGTCCGGGGTATGTGTTGTTCTTCTTTCATGTGTTTTGGGCACTACTTCTCGGTATTTGTTGACTATTACAGTGTTTGGAGTTTCTACCCTGTTAAATCCTGTTATTTGATTGTTGAGTTTTGGTTGTATATAATGTGCATGTTCTAGGTGCTTCAGAATAGTGCTATCATTCTGTATTTATCTTTCATCTTCTGACTAACTTCGTTTAACATAATATGATCTAGATCCATCCACGTTGCTGCAAAATCTGTGATTGTATCATTTCTGACTGCCATGTAATTCCATTGTGTATAGATACCACATCTTAATGATCCATTCATCTGTTGTTGGACATTGAGGTTGGTTCCAGGACTTGGCTATTATATTGAGCGCTGCTATAAATAGTGGGGTGCACACATATTTTGGGATGAATGTCCTTCCGATTTGGGGGTAGGTACCTAGGAGAGCAATTGCTGGGTCAAACTGCAGCTCAATTCTTATTTCCTTGAGCACTCTCCAGACTATTCTCCATGGGGTTGGACTAGGGGGCATTCCCACCAGCAGTGGATGAGAGTGCCTTTTGTTCCGCATATCCGCCAGCAGAGACTGTTCCCATTATTTTTGATGTGAGTCATTCTCACTGGTGTGAGGTGGTACCTCATTGTTGTTTTGATTTGAATTTCTCTGATGATAAGTGAAGGTGAGCATGTTTTCATCTGTTTGTTGATCATCTCTCTGTCTTCTTCAGAGAAGTGTCTATTCATTTCTTCTTCCCATTTTTTATGACTTTATTTGGTTTTGTGGGGCTCAGCTTTCTGAGAGCTTTGTATATTCTGGATATCAGCCCTTTATCTGATATGTTGAGTGAAAAGATTTTTTCCCAGTCGGTTAACTGTCTTCTTGCATTAAAGAGGGTTTCTTTTGCCATGCAGAAACTTTTTAGCTTGATGTAGTCCCATTTGTTTATGTTTGATGCTAAGGTTCTTGCCATTGGTGCTCCATCCTTGAAGACCTTTTTGATATATAGGTCTTCGAGTGTTCTACCTATTTTGTTATCTATAAACTTTATAGATTCGGGTCTAATTTCAAGGTCTTTGATCCATTTTGAGTTGATTTTTGTATAAGGCGTGAGGTATGGGTCTATTTTGAATTTCTTACATGTGGTTTTCCAGTTGTACCAACACTATTTGTTGAAGAGACTTTCTTTGTTCCATTTCAAGTACTTGGCTCTTTTGTTAAATATTAGTTGACTGTATATCTGGGGGTTCATGCCTGGATATTCTGTTCTAACCCACTGGTCTGTGGTCCTGTCTCTGTTCCAGTACCATGCTGTTTTGATCACTATGGCTTTATAATAGTTTCAAGTTAGGTAAAGAGATGCCACCCAGCTTCTTGTTTTTCAATATGTGTTTGGCTATCCTGGGTCTTTTGTGATTCCAGATGAATTTTATGATTGATTGTTCTAGTTCTTTAAAGAATGATGTCTGAATTTGGATCGGTATTGCATTAAATCTATATAGTAGTCTTGGGTAGGATCATCATTTTGACTATGTTGATTCTACCTACCCATGAGCATAGGATGTCCTTCCATTTCTTTAGATCATCTTCAATTTCTTTCTGGAGTGTTTTGAAGTTTCCCTGGTATAGGTCCTTCACTTCCCTTGTAAGATTGATTCCTAGGTACTTTATATTTTTTTGATACTATTTTAAATGGAGTTGTGTTTATGATCTCTCCTCATCTTCATTATTTGTATAGAGAAACGCTACTGTCTTTTGTGTATTGACTTTGTAACCAGCCACTTTGCTGTATTGATAAATTGTTTCTAGGAGCTTTACTGTGGACTCTTTAGGGTTTTCGATGTATATCATCATATCGTCTGCAAAAAGAGATAGTTTGATTTCTTCTTTCCCAATTTGGATTCCTTTGATTCTCATCTCGTCGGATTGCTATTGCTAGAACTTCTAATGTTATGTTGAATAAGAGTGGAGAGAGTGGACAGCCTTGTCTAGTTCCTGATTTTAGTGAAAATGCTTCTAGTTTTTCACCATTAAGGATAATGTTGGCTGTGGGCTTTTCATAGATAGCTGTAACTATCTTGAGAAAGGTTCCCTCTAACCCTATTTTCCTGAGTGTTTTCAACATGAAAGGGTGCTGGATTTTGTCGAACGCCTTCTCTGCATCAACTTTCTTGTTGTTGATGTGATGTATGATGTTGATTGATTTGCGTATGTTGAACCAATCTTGCATTCCTGGGATGAAGCCCACTTGGTCATGATGCATGATCTTTTTGATAGTGTTGGGTTCGGTTTGCTAAAATTTTGTTGAGAATCTTTGCATCTATGTTCATTAGTGAGATTGGTCTGTAGTTTTCTTTCTTGGTGGTGTCCTTTCCATCTTTGGGAATGAGTGTGATATTAGCCTCATAAAAGGAGTTGGAAAGGATTCCTGTTTCTTCGATGTTTTGGAAGAGCCTGTGGAAAAGTGGTAGTAAGTCTTCTCAGAATGTTTGATAAAATTTTCCTGTAAATCCATCCGGACCTGGACTTTTGTTCTTAGGGAATTTCTTAATTACATATTCAATTTCCTCTGAAGTGATTGGTCTGTTTAGGCTTTCTAGTTCTTCCTTTTCCAGTCTCGAAAGATGGTATTTTTCCAGGAACCTGTCGATTTCTACTGGGTTCTCTAGCCTAACTGGGTATAGTTGTTCATAGTATGATCTCATGATATGTTTTATTTCTTGGAGTTCTGTTGTGATTTCTTCCCTTTCATTTATAATCCTATTGATGTGGGTGTTTTCCCTCTTTTTTTGGTCAGTTTTGCCAGTGGTTTGTCTATCTTGTTTATTTTTTCGAAAAACCAACTCCTGGTCTCATTGATTTTTTTGTATTGTTTTCTTAGTTTCTATGTTGTTTATTTCTGCTCTGGTTTTTATTATTTCTTGCTTTCTGGTTGTGGTTGGGTTTCTTTGCTGTTGTTGTTCCAGTTCCTTGAGGTGAACCTTTAAACTGTTGGTTTTGGCATTTTCCTATTTCTTGACATAGGCCTGTATTGCTATGAGTTTCCCCCTAATTACTGCTTTTGCTGTGTCCCACAAATTTTGACAAGTTGTCTCTTCATTATCATTTGTCTCAAGGAATCTTTTTATTTCTTCCTTGAGTTGCTCTTTGATCCAGCTGTTGTTGAGGAGCATATCGTTTAATCTCCAGGTATTAGTTTTTCTCCATTGCTTCTTCTTGCAGTCAATTTTGACCTCTGTTGCATAGTAATCTGATAGAGTGCTTCTAATGATCCTTACCTTTGTGATCTGATATAGGTTAGATTTGTATCCTAAGACGTGATCTATTCTGGAGAATGTTCCATGTGGGCTTGAGAAGAATGTATATTCTGTTTTCTGGGGGTGGAGGGTCCTATATAAGTCTATTAGCCCTAGATCTTCTAATTTTTCATTTAGGGCTCTTATTTCTTTGCTGTTTTTCTGTTTGGTGGATCTATCCAGTGGTGATAGTGGGGTATTGAGATCTCCCACTATCATCACGTTTCCCTTCATGTGTTTCTTGAGGTTTGTGAGCAGTGGCCTCATATATTTTGCAGGCTCTACATTAGGTGCATAAATATTAACCAGGGTTAGTACTTCTTGATCTAGTGTTCCCCTGATTAATAAGTAGTGACCATCCTTGTCTCTGATCACATTCTTGAGGTTGAATGCAATTTTGTCTGATATAAGAATGGCTGTGCCTGCTCTTTTTTGTTTTCCATTGGCCTGAATAATTAATTTCCATCCTTTTATTCTAAACCTGTGCTTATCCTGTAGTTGTAGGTGTGTTTCTTGCAGGCAGCAAAAATCCGGTTTATGTTTCCTTTTTTTTTCTTTTTTTTTAATTTTTTTTTTTGGTTTTTGGGTCACACTCGGCAGTGCTCAGGGGTTACTCCTGGCTCCATGCTCAGAGATTGCTCCTGGCAGGCACGGGGGACCATATGGGGCACCAGGATTCGAACCGATGACCTTTTGCATGAAAGGCAAATGCCTTACCTCCATGCTATCTCCCGGGCCCAAGGTTTATGTTTTCTAATCCAGTCATCTACTATGTGTCTCTTAATGAGAGAGTTTAGTCCGTTTACATTTAGGGAGATTATTGAGAGAGAGAGGACTTTGTGCAGTTGTGTTGTGTAGGGTGGTTTTTGTTACAATCGGGGGTTTGGATTGTGTAATTTGCATCTGAGTAGTTCATTTAGGATCGGCTTTGTTTGTGCAAATAATGCAAGATCGTTTTTGTTTGAGAATGTTTTTATTCTGTCATCCCAAATGAATGAGAGTTTTGCTGGGTATTGGACCCTTGGTTGTAAATCATTTCCATTCGGGCATTTAAATATGTCATTTCACTCTCTTCTTGCTTGGATTATTTCAAATGGGAGATCTGGTTTGATTCTTATGTCTGTTCCTTTGTACTTGAGGTTTTTCTTCTCCCTTATTGCTTTAAGGACTTCATCCTTCTCATTGTTTTTTGCCATTTGGATTAATATATGTCTTGGTGTTGGTTTATTAAGGTCTATTTTATTAGGGACTCTCTTCACTTCCTGGATTTGCAGTGGAGCTTCTTTCCAGAGGGTGGGAAAGTTTTCTGCTATTACCTCCCTGACTACTTGTTCTTCCCCTTTCCCTATTTCCTCCCCTTCTGGTATACATACAATTTTTAGGTTGTTTCTTTTGTCTTTGTTCAGTAAATATTGGACTTTTTCTTCCAGTACTTTGCCTTTTTTTTCCTTGGTGGCTTCTTGGTTGCTTTTTGCTTGCAGTTTTCCTTTGAGTTCTTCTATGTGCTTTTCCAACTGTGTGATTCTGCTCATGTGGCTTTCTGCCCTGTCTTTTATTTATTTTATTTTATTTTTTTTTTGGTTTTTGGGTCACACCTGGCAGCACTCAGGGGTTACTCCTGGCTCCATGCTCAGAAATTGCTCCTGCCAGGCACAGGAGACCATATGGGGCACTGGGATTCGAACCAATGACCATTTGCATGAAAGGCAAATGCCTTACCTCCATGCTATCTCCCGGGCCCCTGTCTTTTATTTCCTACAATTCTCTTTGTATGGTTTCTTTCATGTCTTGCAGTATATTTTCTTTTAGTTGGTTTATTTGTACCTCCATGAATTTGTTGTACTCTCTGGCTAGTGATTCTCTCATTTTCTTCACTATAGCTTGCATTTCCTTTCTCATGACTTCTTTTAAGCCTTCCTCTGTTGGGTCTGTGCGTTTTGGTGGGTTTGGGAATTTGTTAGGATTTCTCTCCAGGTCCGCAGGTGTTAAGGTCTTCCTTAGTCTACCCATATTTCTTTTCATTTATTGGTTTGGTTTGGAGTGCAGTTTCTTCAGATTTCAACTCACTTTTGAGTTGGGTGAGGTCAGTGAGATTTGGCCCCTCTCACTTATTCCAGTGCCAATGCAGTCTCAATTACCCTCTTCCTCTACCTAACAGCTGGTGCAGTTCCACTTCCGGCCACAATGGATGAGAGCGCTGTTGAGCCTAGCTCCCTCAGCTCCTCCCCTACCTAGGAGTCAAAGGAGTTCCTGACCCCTCAGGAAGGGCCCACAAGTTCCCTCTGGCACTTGGGGTCCAAGCTCCAATTCAGGGTTCAGGGGGGCAGGTTATCTTTAGTATGCCCACAGTCTCCAGGTGGTGAAGCATGCACAGGGGGTTGTGGAAGGGAAGCAGATCTTAGCTCAGCTATGTTGCCAGTATGTAGGTGAGGGGGGGAGGGTGGCGACCAGCTCAGAGTGCCTAGGTATGTGTGCACTGCAGTACTGGGAGGGAGGGTGGAAGAGGGTGGAGCTCACCTGCTGGTTCTTGGGGGTCCTGGGCAACCACGCAGCTCAGGTGGGAGGGTGGAAGGGGATGTTCTCCTACCGTCCCCAAACTCCTGGGCAACCAGGCACAGCTCGGGTGGAGGGAGGAAGGGGATGGAGTTCACCTGGATCCCCAAAGCCCTGGGCAACCACGCTGCAGCTCGGGTGGGAAGGAAGAAGGGAGTGGGGGTTCACCTACCAGTCCCCAAACTCCTAGGCGACCAGGCGCAGCTCGGGTGGAGGGAGGAAGGGGATGGAGTTCACCTGGGTCCCCAAAGCCCTGGGCAACCACGCCGCAGCTCGGGCGGGAAGGAGGAAGGGCTGTTTTTTAAACTATTTAGTAGAAAATTCTAGTAAATAGTTTCTCTTGGACTCTGAGGTCATGTTAGAACCAAGCTATGAGGAATTTTTTAATTTGTTGTTTTTACCCTTCTATGAACTAGTAGTATCATGTGTCATTGTTTCATTTTGCATAGACACATTAAAATGGGAAAATCTTAAGTGTGCAAACAAGTTCTTATCTAATAGAGATAGGAACACATAAATTTTATATTGCAGTGAAGCCTTACAACATGAACACTTGTCATAGTTACTTGGCTTAGGCTTCAGAAGACCAGACTTTGGCTATTCATCCCTGAACCTTGGATCTCATCTATAGAACCATCACAGTATTCTACCTAGCACCAGGAATTAGACTTATTCCAGGGAAGGCCCTAATGCTGCCCTGGCATCAACTTACTCCAGAGTGAGTTCATATGACACCCTGACAACTTGCTAACAAAAAACACACTACTTTTAGGGCAGGGTTCTCTGCATTACCACCTAATGGTGAGATGAAAGTGGAAGATACTCCCTGTCACCCCGATTTTAACATAGGATCTGCGCAAAAAACAGGATCTCTAACTACAGAAACATGACCACAACAACTGTGATTGTGAAGAACTTTTACTGGGGCCATAGAGAAAGACTTTGGGGTTAGACAACTTAGTATGCCTGGAGCCTGGAGTTGTTCTTATGGCAGGATGCTTCATGAGTAAGGCTCCCCTGTTTTTAGGCCAAAGACTTTTCCTTTCTATTTTCCCCATATTTTGTTGTGCCTATACAAAAACAAACAAGAAACCAAAAATCAAAAATCGGACACACACACACCTTTTAAAATGTTATTTTATTGTGTATTTTATCTCTTTTAAATTGGGGCTCACACCTTTTTCATAGAACCTTAGGACATGGATTACTTTATTTTACCACATTTTCTTGCATTTTTCTATAAAACTAAGAAGAAATAAATAAGGAAAGGCTCGGGACTAGGGGCCAAGTGGTCTCAGATTCATTAGTGGGGAAATAAATAAGGACAGATATAAATATCCAAGCCAAAGTCAATGATAATAGAATCAAGGGACCTAAACAATATAAACTTAAAGGGGCCCATAATGTTGGCAAAGGGTGGTGGTATAGGATGTTCTCTGGGTCCATTGGGGGAGGGAGGTTGACACTGTAATGGGAAGGGCCCTGGCTCATTATATATCTGAAATTCAACTATGAAGGACTCTGTAGATCACAACTGCTTCAATAAGAAATAAAATTAAAAAAGAAAAAAAGAAATTAATTTGAGTGTTGTCACAGGTAAAGCCTTGAACTTTTGATGGTCCTTTCATATTCTTCCCATGACATTTATATTTTTCCTGTAGCTTCTTTTCTGAGTAGGCTCACCAATCCCTCAATAGTGCTTTTTTTCTTTTATCTTTTTTTCATTTTATATTTAGGAACACAGCCAGCTGTGTTCTGGTCTTACTCCTGGCTAAAGCCAAACCACCCAATTCAAGCCATCACTCTGGAAACTTTTATAGAACTTACACTATACCTCTACCATATATTATCTGAGAAACATCGCTTGTCAGCCTTTTGGCTATATCAAGTGTAGTATCTGTTCTTATCAGTTTAATATTATCTGACAGACACTAGGTAATTACTGAAATGTGTGGTGCTTTGCTTTCTTCATGTGGAAAGTAGTACTCACTTTGTAAGGTCATTGAATATGTGAGTAGACTCATCTGATTATTAGATCTAATAATATCATTATGTATTATATAATAACCCAAATAATCTCAATTATTATCAAATTTATGAACAAAAGAGGTAAGACAACTATAACAAAGTCAAATGGCAACCAAGTTCTCAACATCTTTCTTCTAATTTCTGTAGATAGTCATTTATAGAAATAAAGAGATTGTTTAGGATAAACACCGACAACAAAATTTACAGAAAAGAAAGTTTTTTTTGTATAAACTGGCACAGTAATTACATAAATGCTGTGCCTACCCTATACTCTTTAAATAATCTCTAGATTACTTATTATACCTAAAAGAATGTAAATTTTATCTAAATAATTTTAATATTTGCACTGCATTGGTTAGGGAATAATTTATATATATATATATATATACATATATATATATGTCTGTAGATAATCAGTACAGATAATAAAATTGTAGATCTAACTACCTAGTAGGTATTATTCTTACATGGGTGGTTGAAGCCACATATATGGAACCCACTGATATGAAGAGTCAACTGCTTACAAACAAGAGTTTCAACACATAAGTCTATTAACCTTAATCTTAATTTTTGGTAAGGTGAAGGGTGCCACCTGGGGGTGACAAAGAAGATCTACCATCAAAATGTGATCCCCAAAGTCAATGTCTTCCTATTAATCTAACCATTGAAAATAAATCTATAGTCTAAGGTCTGATATGCCAAGGCTCCATTGTCTACTTGATGCTCAAAATAGACAGATATTTACAGAGACAATGATGACACCTGATGATGATAATTTCCCCTAACCCCCTACTTCCCTTTTCCAGAATACACATTCTTTTGATTCTCCTTAAGCAATTTAGCATCTTGTATCTAAGTACACTTTCTTGTCCATATGCTAACTGCTAAATTGCATGGACACCAAAGAATGAGGCAACTGCATTTCATGGTAGTACATTCCTGGTACTGGAAGTGCCAAAAGCCGAGTATCTATACTAAATAGTTGACTACTGTCTCAATCAAAACGGGTCAAGAGAGATTTGCTATCCCACTCATATACCCTTGGATTTCTCTTAATAGTAATGCCTTAAAAATATGATCTCAACATAGACTTTCAGAAATCTAGTTGTGTAATTAATGCTGATCAGAACCTTTATTATTGTAACTGATATCTGTCTTTATTCTGAAGCAGAGGAACTACTCTGAAGAAATGGAGCATATTCACTTAATGAGAGAGTTTATATGTTATACAATAAGCACCATAAAATATACAAGTATTAATACTACAGAATAACCCATTCACAGTAATAATAAAATTTCAAAATTGCAGCAAATTGAGTAATGACTAAATCCCAAAGAGATAGCTATAAAATATGCAAGATGATCTACTTTCTTTCTCTTTCACATTAACTCTAACAAAAGTATAGGAATAATTTGCTAATCTTGAAAAACAAAAGTGGACTGTGAGTGCTGTCTCTGTGTTTCTCCCTCCTGTCCTGTTGCCTGAACCTCTTGGGAGTGGGCTGAATCGGCTCCAAAAAGATCGCTCTCCCAGAGGTCCATCCTAGGGCAGGAATGCCTGGAAACTCCTTCTTAACCTGAAAACTGGCAAGAAGCAACACTTTGCAAAAGCCAGGTCTCCTGTTTGTGACGTCAGGCTGGGAATTTCTGTGAATCTACGCCTTCCCAGTGTGGCCTGACTATGAAAAAAAAAACTATGGGTGCTGTCTCTGTGTTTCTCCCTACTATCCTGTTGCCTGAACCTCTTGGGAGTGGGCTGAATCGGCTCCAAAAAACTCGCTCTCCCAGAGGTCCATTCTAGGGCAGGAACGCCTGGGAACTCCTTCTTAACCTGAAAACCGGCAAGAAGCAGCACTTTGCAAAAGCCAGGTCTGCTGTTTGTGACATCAGGTCAGGAATTTCTGCGAATCTACACCTGCCCAATGCGGCCTGACTGGGGCCCGGGAGATAGCATGCAGGTAAGGCGTTTGCCTTTCATGCAAAAGGTCATTGGTTCGAATCCCAGTGCCCCATATGGTCCCCCGTGCCTGCCAGGAGCAATTTCTGAGATC
>PVKC010026064.1:0-16257 GCA_004027635.1 Crocidura indochinensis | reverse complement strand
CTCTCTGTCCCCTGCATACACATACACACACTCCACCCTTTGTGTCCCCCAGGAGCTGGGTTGAGGACACCCTAGGTGACTGAGCATCCTAGGTGTGGCTTTTCTGCTCCTGTGCAACCCAGTGTGAGCCCATCAAAGAGAGAGAGAGAATTTGCTCAGAGATCCCACCCATGCCACAGCAAAAGCTTTTATGGGGGGCAGGCTGGAGGGATTACACCCAGAGGTTACACTCAGCTTCCGTAGGTGTCACACCCAGCTCTGCACCCATGCCCAGAAATCAGATGGGGTACCAGGGATCAAGCCCAGATTGGCTGCACTCCAGCCCCCCAAAAGCCTTTTTTTTTTTAATGAACAGTTTGTCATGGTTTGCAACCTAAGCAAAAAAATTTTTTTTTTTTGGCTTTTTTTGGGCCACACCCAGCGACGCTCAGGGGTTACTCCTGGCCATTCGCTCAGAAGTCGCTCCTGGCAGGCACGGGGGACCATATGGGGAACCGGGGATCGAACCGCAGTCCGACCGCGCAGGCACCTTATCTCCAGCGCCACCGCCCGGCCCCCAGCAAAATATCTTAATCGTCAGCTTTTTTTCCCAAGGATGATCACCTGCATTCCTGGAATCATCCTGGGAAACTTGTACATACCTCAGTTAGCCTGTTCTTAAGTGACTTCACTGACCCTTACAGTATCTCGGAGATGAATTTCCAGAGGGCAGTTTTGTTATTTTCTTAAGGTTCCGTGTATAAGAGAAGTTCCAGTTTGTAGGTAGGATGAAACACAGTGGTGAGTCATGAAATATTTGGTTTCTCTGGAGCAGGGGTCCTCAAACTTTTTAAACAGGGGCCCAGTTCACTGTCCCTCAGACCATTGGAGGGCCAGACTATAGTAAAAACAAAAATTATGAACAAATTCCTATGCACGCTGCATACATTTTATTTTGATGTGAAGAAACAAAACGGGAACAAATACAATATGTGGCCCTCGGGCCATAGTTTGAGGACCACTGCTCTGGAGTATTATTTTCTGCCTTCACTTTCTAAATTGTCTTTGATAAGACTGTGACAACATACAAAACTAGCTTCTTTTTCCTGTATAAAACTTGAAGTGCTCAGGGCTTACACCTGGCTTGAGCTCAGGTATCAGGCTTGATGGTGCTTTGGTGGCCACAGGAGGTGTCGAGGATACAACCTGGGTTGGCTGCAATACATCATTTGCTGCAGGATCACTTCGGCTTCACACATTTTCTTTGGATATTTATCTCTGTTTTTGTTGGGGGAGGGGACTGAGTCACACACCTGGCGATGCTCAGGGGTTACTCCTGGCTCTGGCTCAGAAATCACTCCTGGCAGGCTCCGGGGATCATCTGGGATTTGGGGAATCAAACCTAGGTCTGTCCTGGATTGGCTACATGCAAGGTAAGCACCCTGTCACTGTGCTATCGCTGGGCCCCATCTCCATTTCTAAATATAGACTTATTTAGTGATTTATCGTCTAAAGTTTTACCTATTTTTAAACCATATTACTGTTATGATTAGTTTTTTGCTCCTGTAGCATTCATTTCATCCCTATTAGGTGTGTCTCACCATTACCCATAATCAAAGTTCCAGTGTCCTCACACTTAACCACTCCCTTTCCTCTGGTAGCTACCATATTGTTCATAATGTGGGTTACTTTTGTTGTGTTTTGCTATCATTTCATGTTACAGAAATGAGAATTTAAATTGTGCCCTCCATTTTCCTGGAATAGGTAATCACAGTAGTTGAGTAGATTAGTATTTGGTACCCAGAGCGATAGCACAGCAAGGAGTGTGTTCGCCTTGCGTGCACTTGACCTGGGTTTGATCTTCAGCATCCCATATGGTTCCCTGAACCTGCCAGAAGTAACTTCTGAGCTCAGAGCCAAGAGTAGCACTCTGAGGGCTACTGGGTGTGGCCAAAAAGACCAAAATAAAGTTACATTTGGTATTTAATTATTGTTCATTGGAGACAAATATTCAAATGCACATCAGAGTTTGACCTGTTAATTGCTTCCATTTGTTTGGTAATAGTTAATTTTTCTGAAACAGATTTCTTAATCCTATTTGAGTTCTTGTTTTCACCCAGTTAGATATTTTGGGTGGAGGGTTGGGTCTAAGATAGCTGATTGGAAGCCACTATCCCTTCTGCTACAGTCCTCCTAGTTCCCAAGACTTCCAGTACTGGATGACTCATTGCCTGCTTCCTTGATCCCGAATCTTGCACTTCATATACTGTTCTAGTGGAAACTTAACTTTAGGAACTACTTCAGAAAGCATCATCTGCATTAGGTTTTGTTTTCCAAGTTTGAAAATCTTTTATCCTCATATACTCAGGAAATCAAGACTGAACATTTTGTCCTGTTATTAGATATTAGATAATAGGGGCCCGGGAGATAGCATGGAGGTAAGGTCATGCAAAGGGTCATCGGTTTGAATCCCGGTGTCCCATATGGTCCCCCATGCCTGCCAGGAGCAATTTCTGAGCACGAAGTCAGGAGTAACCCCTGAGCACTGCCGGGTGTGACCCAAAAACCAGAAAAAAAAAATAGATATTAGATAATAGAAGTTTGTTATAATATCTCCTGGTTTCCAGATAGTCTCCAAGATATCTTTTTTCATTATGATTCTTAGTCCTTTATACATTCCAAATGCAACATTTTTAGGTTTCTCCCATTCCACCAAAATATATCTTACTTCAGTTCTGAATTGAACCATATGGGTAATAACTCTTGCTGTTTAGATAGCAGACTAATCTCTCTGTTTTGTTTGTTTTTGTTTTGGAGGCCACACCCACTGGCGCAAAGGAGTCTCTCCTGGCTCTGTGCTCAGAAATCCCTCCTGGCTCGGGACCATATGGGACATTGGAGATCTAATCCAGGTTCCTCCTGGGTCAGCCATGTGAAAGGCAAATGGCCTACCGCTATGCTATCTCTCCGGCCCCTAATCTACTCATTTTTGTAGCTTTTCTTTTCTCTATCTTTTTTGTTCTTCAAGTAGCATTCTTAATTTCTGCTGTTGAATTTTATTTCATGTGTTGTATTTTCAGTTTCTACTACTCAGATATTTGCCAAGCATTCTTGGTCTGTTTTATTTCCCTGAGAATATTAATGGAAGGGTTTTTGTCATAGTAATGATCTTTTTTTTTTTTTGCTTGTTTGCTTGGTTGATTTTTGGGGCCACGCCTGGATGTGCTCAGGACTTGTTCCTGGCTCTGCACTCAGGGATCATACCTGATGGTGCTGGGGCGCCAAACCTAGTTCAGACAAGTGTCCTGCCTGCTGTACTACTGCTCTAGTTCATATAATGATCTCTTAGGTTGCCTACATTGTGTTTTGCACTCAGTTCTTCTTGTAATTTTTTCATTTCCTCAATTTATTTTAAAAAGAATCTTTTATTTTTGCTTTTTGTTATGCTGGGAGTTGAACCTAGGGCCTCACATTTAGGTCATGCTCTCTACCTCTGAGCCATATCTCCAATGCTAAAAGGTATCTTTTTATTACTTCTTGAGCTTTTGTATGCATTTAAACATGGGGGATAGGGTTGTAGAGTACCGTAAGCTTTTTGGATGAGAAGAGTTACGTACTTTGTACCTAGAAAGAGTTATCAGCTGATGAACTTTAGAATTACTAAATAAAGAACTTGATGATTTTGAACCCCCAAATATCTACCCTGCAGATACTTTTTCTGGTCTCTTTAATGTCTCCAGGGAAAATTCCTCCTCTCCTGGGAGGATATTACTGACTAATTATATTTCAGATTCAGCCAGGATGGAAGGGCCTTTCTCCCTTTGCTCTCTTTTCATTTCAGCATCTCTCCTAACTGGTATCCAGGGCTGGACTCTTACTGATGTTTTGTATCTCAAAAAAAGAATTTTTGGGGGGGGGGGGTGGTTTGGGCCACACCCGGCGCTGTTCAGGGGTTACTCCTGGCTATCTACTCAGAAATAGCTCCTGGCAGGCATGGGGGACCATATGGGACACCGGGATTCGAACCAACCACTTTTGGTCCTAGATCGGTTGCTTACAAGGCAAACGCCACTGTGCTATCTCTCCAGGCCCAAAAAAAGAATTCTTAATTTTCAGGTGTTGTTCTCATTGATACCCACCTCTCTCTGCAGGAATTTTTTGTTTGTTTGTTTGTTTGTTTGGGGGAGGGGTGTACATCACATCCCATGATGCTCAGGGCTACTCTTAGCTCTGCATTCAGGAATTACTCCTGGTACTCAGGAGACAATATAGGATGCTGGGGATCGAACCCAGGTTAGCTTCATTCAAGGCGAATGCCCTCCCTGCTGTAGTATGACTCTGACTCTAGAAGTACCTTGCTTTCTCTGGTCAGCAAAGAGTGAGTGAGTGAGTGAGTGTGTGTGTGTGTGTGTGTGTGTGTGTGTGTGTGTGTGTGTGTAGGGGGGGGGGGATTGGTTGTTTTGTTTTCTTTTTGGACCACAACCTGCAAAGCCCAGGGATTACTCATTGCTCTGCATTCAGAAATTACTCCTGGTAGCTCGGAGAACCCCGTGGGATGCTGAGGATCTAACTCAATTAAGCCAATTGCAAGGCAAACACCTATTTTGCTATTACTCCAGTCCCAAACTTCTTTTTTGGGAGTTGAGGGGTCACACCCGACGGTACTCAGGGATTACTCTTGGCTCTGCACTCAAAAGTTGCTCCTGGCAGGCTCAGGGGATGCGATCATATGGGATCGATCATATGGGATGCCGGGATTCAAACTGTGGTCAGTCCTGTGTTGGCCGTGTGCAAGGCAAATGCCTTATCACTGTGCTATCACTCCAGCATCCCACATTCCTTTTTTATACTGTCCATCTTCTAAATATGTTGATACCTTTAATTCACTATTGTCTCTTCTGTGGTCTTTGTTCCTACCATCCTCTCATTTAACTGGAAGATGAGGAAAGAACAGAACCCTTTTTCATTGTTTTTGGTTTTTTTGTTTTTTTTTTTTGGGGGGGGTCACACCCAGCAGTGCTCAGGGGTTACTCCTGGCTCCATGCTCAGAAATTGCTCCTGGCAGGCACGAGGAACCATATGGGGCACCGGGATTCGAACCGATGACCTTTTGCATGAAAGGCAAACGCCTTACCTCCATGCTACCTCCCGGGCCCCAAACCTTTTTCATTGTTAATTCTGGGCATTAGCACCATACTGTAGTTTTCTAAAATACTCATTTATCACATTCTCTTTTTTTACTATACTGAGGAATCATGTTCTAATTTTAGATGCTAAAGTAATACTGCAGTGAACCATCTTGTATACACTTCTTTATATGTCTTTTTTTTTGTTGTTGTTGTTTTTGTTTTTGGTTTTTGGGCCACACCCGGCGGTGCTCAGGGGTTACTCCTGGCTGTCTGCTCAGAAATAGCTCCTGGCAGGCACGGGGGACCATATGGGGCACCGGGATTCGAACCAACCACCTTTGGTCCTGGATCGGCTGTTTGCAAGGCAAACGCCACTGTGCTTTCTCTCCGGGCCCCTATATGTCTTTATTAATAGCACTTCATGAAGGCATCCTGAAGTCTCCTCTTTGTTTCAGTTACTCTGACCTTAACTTTAATATTTTTGATATTTTTCAAAATATCATAAGATACCATTATATTTTTATGCCATTGCAAATACAGTATCATTTGAATATAACGCTTCAAAATGAAACAGGTAAGGAAGTAATTTTCGTGTTATAAAAGGTAAAGTGGAAACTGAAGGGAGTGAAGAAAATTTTCTCAAAGTTCCACTTCCCTGGGACTCAGGATTATAGACTGGAATTCTCTGTCTTTGGCATCTGTTTGAATCGTTCTTTCTAAGCCAGAACAGGTACAGGGGAGGTGGGGGAAGTATAGGTGGTGGCTTCACAGCAACTCTCCTCAAGAAATCCAGGCAGCAGCAGTTGCCTTTGTTATCTTTTGGGGGAAAAGTAGCCACATGGACCTAGGAAAGTCTCGGACGGAGGTTCCCAATTTGTCGTTAGCCTACCACCCATCCTTTCGGGGAAAAAAAAATCAGGACCTCTGGAAATCTACTTTCTTTAAAAATAAGCAGAAAATACCCTTTAATTATACACACGATTCTGTAACAGCTCCCTGGATTATTTCTCTCTCTCTCTCTCTCTCTCTCTCTCTCTCTCTCTGGATTATTTCAGTCTCTCTGTCTCTCTCTCTTCCCCTCTCCTCCCCTCTCCTCCCCTCTCCACTGTAACTAGGGCATGTATAGTTCAGAGGGACTGATGATTGTCATTCCATGAAGCAAGGAGAACAGGTGCAAGAAAGGCATAAAGATTCCCGGTTCCCTTTTAAAGCATTTCTTCAAAAAGCATGTAACAGCTTCTACTACAGCTCTTTTGGTTGTTCTAAACTTTATTGTTTGCCCACCTCTCAACTACCACCGAAACTGGGGAATGTCTTGAGGAAAGATGTCAGCATTGCTGAAAATCAAAACATGTTATTTAAGAGAATTAAAAAATAGTTTAAGGGAAGCACACATATAAAACACAAAACTTCAAAGATGTCTTAGTGAAGGAATCATCTTTTGAATAGTAAAGCTCAGTTTCTACTTTAAAGTAACTGAACAAATAGGGCTATATTTCTCCCTATAAAGCAAATATATTCCGCACCAACTAGAGCAGTAGTGTTAAATGCATTCACATTTGCTGTCAGTTTCCACAACTTCATACTTATTAAACAACTCACTGTATCTTTTCACCCTAGTCCATCGTTCTATTTTCTGCCAGCTTGATTCCTTATAGATATTTCAGATAAGTAGATTCATACAATAGTCATCTTTTTGTGTCTTGTTTCTCATAGCTTTATATCCTCAAGAACACTAGGTATGAGACTTCCTTACTGACTTTTCACTAAAATATTCAGATAACTGAACTTCTTTATTAAAAATCAGATTCGGGGCCAGGAAGGTGACACTAGAGGTAAGGTGTCTACCTTGCAAGCGCTAGCCTCGGACGGACCTAGGTTTGATCCCCAGTGTCCCATATGGTCCCCCCACGCCAGGAGCGATTTCTGAGCGCATAGCCTGTAGTAACCCCTGAGTGTCAAATGGGTGTGGCCCAAAAAAAAAACAAAAAAAAAAAATCAGATTCGTGGAGTCAGAGCAATGGCATAACAAGTAGAGCACCTGTTGCAAGCAGCCAGCCTAGGTTCGATCCCTGGCATCCCAAAAGGTCCCCCAAGCCTGCCAGGAGTAATTTCTGAGCATAGAGCAAGGAGTAATTTTCAGGTTTGGCCTAAAAACAAAAATTCAAGTTTGTTTTTCTAAGAAGGATAATCAAAATCCGAAATCTTTGTTAACAGCTTTTCGAGTCAGCTTGAGGTTTAGAAATTAGATTAGTTCTATTGTTTACTAATGGTTTAGTCTTCAAAGCCACTTAAGAATGTTATAAATTAAGAGCATTAAGAATGTTATAAATTGGGGGCCCGGGAGATAGCATGGAGGTAAGGCGTTTGCCTTTCATGCAAAAGGTCATCGGTTCGAATCCCGGTGCCCCATATGGTCCCCCGTGCCTGCCAGGAGCAATTTCTGAGCATGGAGCCAGGAATAACCCCTGAGCACTGCCGGGTGTGACCCAAAAACCAAAAAAAAAAAAAGAATGTTATAAATTAAAAAAAAAAAAAGAATGTTATAAATTGGGGCCAGAGAAATAGAGCAGTGGTAGGGTGTTTGCCTTGCAAGCAACCAACTCAGGACCAACAGTGGTTCGAATTCCGGCATCCCATATGGTGCCCCGTGCCTGCCAGGAGCGATTTCGGAGCACAGAGCCAGGAGTAACCCGAGTGCCGCCACTGGATGAGACCCAAAAACCAAAAAAAAAAATGTTATAAATTAAGAGTATTAACATACACTGGATGTTATTGTATGCAAATAAATTAAGTAAATGTCTTAATAAAAGTTAAACATTAGGGACCAGAGGAATAGTGCAGTGAGTAGATTGTTTACCTTGCACTAAACTGATCCAGGGAATACCACATATGGCCCACCAAGTTATGCAGGAATGATCCCTGAACACAGAATCAGGAATAAGCCCTGAGCACCGCTCTTTATGGCCTAAAAATCAAAAGAAAAAAATTTAAAAATTATTCAGATTTCGATAAATTCTAGTAAGCAGGTGTTTTATTAAATCACTAAGCAGTTTTTTTTAGGAAGGACACATAGTTAAGTGTATATAGTATTCTGAGTTCCTTATATTACTGTTTGTTTGTTTGTTTGTTTTTTGGGGGGGTCACACCCAGCAGTGCTCAGGGGTTACTCCTGGCTCTCCACTCAAAAATCACTCCTAGCAGGCTCGAGGGACCATGTGGGATGCCAGGATTCGAACCACCGTCCTTCTGTGTCCAAGGCAAACGCCATACCGCTATGTTGTCTCTCTGGCCCCTATATTAACTATTTTAATCATTATAATTATTCTGTTGGTTAAGTTACTGTTATATTTGTACCGTTTCTGAGTAAATTGATGTGAGAGCTAGTTTGTAAATAGAGGACAAATGAGTAACAAAATGATAGGCAAAATTCTGTCAAAAACAGTATTTTCGGGGCCGGGCGGTGGCGCTGGAGGTAAGGTGCCTTGCCTTGCCTGCACTAACCAAGGACGGACCACGGTTCGATCCCCCGGTACCCCATATGGTCCCCTGTGCCTGCCAGGAGCAACTTCTGAGCGAATAGCCAGGAGTAACCCCTGAGCGTCACCAGGTGTGGCCCAAAAACCAAAAAAATAAACAAAAAAACCCAGTATTTTGAGGGGGCCAGAGAGATAGCATAGAGGTTGGATGTTTGCCTTGCATGCAGAAGGATGGTAGTCCGAGTCCCTGCATCCCTTATGGCCCCCTGAGCGCTGCCTTGTGTGACCCAAAAAACAAACAAACAAAAACCCAGTATTTTGAATTTTATATGATATTTGTCAAATCCAGGATCTCAGGACTACTAATGTTTATTTGGGTTGCAGAAAGTCCTTGTCTTTCTAATTCTCCATTCTGTAGATAGCCCTCTTGAAGTGGTCCGTCTGATCTAGGGGAAGTGGAAGGACTCTGACTCAGAGGAGTGGTCATGTGTGATAGATAGCACAGCTGTTTGTTGACTATTTTACTGGATGCTGGCTGTGTGCCTGACAGTACTGGGCTCAAAGGATAAAGATAAAGTACCATCCTGACACTACAGGAGCAGAGTTGGACCAGAGAAGTAGATACAGAATGAATGAATGAATAAATAAATAAATAAATAAATAAATGTAATTGGCTGGTAAATTCTAATGGCTGAATTGTAGGCTCAGAGAGAACTGAAGCAAACAAAGCCTATTGATCTATGGGAGAAATAGACAAATGTGGTATAACTTGTTTCAATCAATTCCAATTAAATGGAAGCTTTGTTTCCGAATTCCCAATCTGGCAGTAACATGTTTTGTATCATTTAGTATGGGATAGTTTCCAAGAGTATATTTTATGTTATTTGTTAGCTCTTTTGAATTTTTATTTTACTATAGTGAACAAAGTAGTTACTAGAATTCAGGTTAACTAGTTAAAGTTACTGAATACCAAGATGTTTAAAAACAACTTTTCTCTTTCATGAACTCATTTATTTGACTTCTCCATGGGCTCTTTTATCGCACTAAACCTGCCCTCATGGACCCTTAAATAAAATCTGTAATTAAATATGTCTTAAATGAAGAAACCTGGTAAAAATAAATGAATTGTTTGAGATAATGCTAAGGATGAACGGTTGGAGATTAGTACAGATTTTACAAGCTTACATATGGCTGGTTGACCACAGTAAGCTCCCTGGCATGACATGGTCCCCAGCAACACTAGATATGGTCTTGGAAGTTCTTAAGCACCAGCAAGTATGGCTCAGGTGGTCTCCAGTACTGAACATGAATTAAACCACTGGCCCAGTTCCCCAAGAACTGCCAAAGAGGCGCCTGGAGCCCCTACACACTGTTTGGAAAGCCCCCTATTTCTGCTTATTTTGGGGCTACACCCAGTTTGGCTCAGAGTTTACTCCTGGCTCTGCTCAGGAATCATTCATGGTAGGTTCAGAGATTATATGGGATATCAGGGATCAAATGTTCAAGGCAAGCACCTTACTCGCTATACTTGCTCTTTGGCCCCAAAAATATTTCTAGATGTTATGGATGGATACTTTGTGAGAAAACCCTAACTAGAATTCTAGGTGACTCCTTAGAATCACCCCACACAGCCTATCCTGGGATCCTGGGGGAGGAATATCCATTCTAGGGACCTCTTGTCCTTCCATCACCTCCTTAGAATCATCCCCAGTTTTCCTTAGTGTCAGACATTGTCCCCCCATTTTTTTATTCCTTATGGGCACTGTTTTTTGAGAGTATCGTACATATCACTTTAATCCATTCAAGTTCTCAGTTATTGCTGATTGACTCCTTAGCCAGGTACATAAATCAATAAAGCTTTTAGCTTTCTATATCAGTAAGGAGATCTTACCATATTCTTGGAAGATGAGGGTCACATCTGGCAGTGCTCAGGAGCTACTCACAGCAGTGCTCAAAGTTCATTGAAAATTCTATCTTAGGTGCCGGAGAGGTGGCGCTAGAGTTAAGGTGTCTGCCTTGCAAGTGCTAGCCAAGGAAGGACCGCGGTTTGATTCCCCCCAAGCCAGGGGCAATTTCTGAGTGCTTAGCCAGGAGTAACCCCTGAGCATCAAACGGGTGTGGCCCAACAACAACAAAAAAACAACAACAGGGGCCTAGGAGATAGCATGGAGGTAAGGCATTTGCCTTTCATGCAAAAGGTCATCGGTTCGAATCCTGGTGCCCCATATGGTCCCCCTGCCCGCCAGGAGCAATTTCTGAGCATGGAGCCAGGAGTAACCCCTGAGCACTGCCGGGTGTGACCCAAAAAACAAAAAAACAAACAAACAAAAAAAACAACAACAAAATATATATATAAAGAAAATTCTATCTTATATTTTCATTGCCATTACATTTTATAGATTCTTTTGTAGAAAAATTTTAGTTCATGAACATGGTATATCTCTTCATTCAGGATTTTCACTGTGACCTTTTTTGTTTCATAAATTTTTTCCAAAAGCATTGGGCTTATTTAACTTGGCTATTTCTGAGTGTGTTAGTTTACTTTTGTGAGTATTTTTATTTTCTAATCAGTCATTTCTGACATTTTTGTCTTTTATGTCATGTTACTCTCTCTTCTTCCAGTAGATGGCACTAAAATGCACAAAGCATTCATTATTAAACTTTCTTTTCAGTAGTATTTATTCCCCCCCCCCACTAAAATTGTTTTGAAGGTGTTGGTTCTAAAACATTTCTAAGTGATTCCCCTTCATTTCATTTAGGAGGACAGAAAGAAGCGAGATCGTGACCGTGTGGAGAATGAGGCAGAAAAAGACCTCCAATGTCAGGGACCTGTGAGATTAGACTTGCCTCCTGAGAAGCCTCTCACAAGCTCTTTAACCAAACAAGAAGGTTGGAATAAATTTGAATTAATTATCCTTAATAAGAAGGCTGAAGTCAACTGAAATTTTTTTGTTTCTTATTTCTCTCACTACAAAAAAAGGTTTAAAATTAGCTTCAGTGGGCTGAAGAAATAGTATAGCGGGTAGGGCACTTGTCTTGCATGCACTTGAACAGAGTTTGATCCTCAGCACCCTGACCCCTGCCAGGAGTGATCCTTGTATAGAGCCAAGAATATGCCCTGAGCATCACTAGTGTGGTTCAAAAAACAAATGAAATATGATCTTTTTTTTTTTTTTTTTTTTTTGGTTTTTGGGCCACACCCGGTGATGCTCAGGGGTTACTCCTGGCTATTCGCTCAGAAGTCGCACCTGGCAGGCACGGGGGACCATATGGGGAACCGGGGGGTCGAACCGTGGTCCATCCTAGGTTAGCGCAGGCAAGGCAGGCACCTTACCTCCAGCGCCACCGCCCGGCCCCATGAAATATGATCTTTAAGCTTAAATTAATGTTCTCATACTTCAGCATATTTATATAAATGAAATTTTTCATACATATGGGATATTTTAAAATAGAGATCAGATAAGTCATAGAAAGCAAATAAATAAAGCAAATACACAGATACTTTTTAAAATACTGCATTCCTTTTAATTTCCCTTTTAGAAGTAGAACAGACACCCCTTCAAGAAGCTTTGAATCAACTGATGAGACAATTGCAAAGGTAAATTGTTTCAAATATTTTTTTAACAAAGAATTGAAATGAGAAATGTGTATAATCCAAAGGATCATTTTTTATTTTTGTTTTGTTGCTTACGCACAAATCTACAGTTATGGTAAATATTTTGCCTGGCAAGTGATTTAATCTAAGCAGCCGGGTTTTAGATGTTTTTGTTTGGTTTGCTTGCAGCTACGGAAATAATGACATAATACACATTTATTAATGGTTTATTTATTAATAATATAATGGCGAGTTTCTCTTTAATGTCTTATGTGCGAAAACTTAAAACCAAGAATAAGCAATATAGTTTAGTTCTGCTAAAATATCTTTTATGTAGTTGCGTAATGTGTGTGCTGTGAAAATTCAGGCATTAAATCTGACAATAAACAAAATGCTGTGAATATTATTTCTGACCTTTTAACTATAAAAATTTGTTCTTAAATTTTCAGTATATTTATTAGACTATCTTATATTCTTAAAAGAGAAATTGACCAAGTACTTGTAGATATTAATTGTACTATCTCCCTAAAATTTAGTGTCTGATTTTTCAACATAAAGATATGTTATATTACTTACAGAGGATAAAGGATTTCTGGCTGTAGGACCTGCATTATAATAGTGGATTTCTTTTCTTTTTTTTTTTTTTTTTGGTTTTTTGGGCCATGCCCAGTGACGCTAAGGGGTTACTCCTGGCTATGCACTCAGAAATCGTTCCTGGCTTGGGGGGAATCGAATTGCAGTCCGTCCTAGGCTGGCGCCGACAACCACCATTCCGGCACCAATAATGGATTTCTAAACTTAGATGTTAACTCCAGGATGCATCTTTTTTGTTTGTTTGTTTTGTTTTGTTTTTTTGGGTCATACCCAGTGGTGCTCAGGAATTATTCCTGGCTGTCTGCTCAGAAATAGCTCCTGGCAGACTCTGGGGACCATATGGGACACCGGGATTTGAACCAACCACCTTTGGTCCTGGATCGGCTGCTTGCAAGGCAAACGCCACTGTGCTATCTCTCCGGGAGGGGGGGCACACCCGGTGACTACTGGCTATGGACTCAGTAATCACTCCTGGCTTGGGGGAACATATGGGATGTTGAGGGATTGATACTCGGTCATGCAAGGCAAACACCCTACCGCTTGAGCCAACTCTTTGGCCCCACATCTTTTTAAAAAAAAATTTTTTTTTTCGTTTGTGAGTCAAACCCAGTCATGAACTTATTACTGGCTCTAATCTCAAAAAGCAATGTGGCTGTGCTCAGGGGACCTAATGTGGTCCTGGAGATTATACTGGGGTCAGCTGTGTGCAAGACAAGCCACAAGAACCTTAACCCTTGTACTACTACTAACTTGAGAATACATCATAAATCACTTTTTTTTTTTTTTGGTGCCGTGACTCGGATCCAAACCACATAAATCACTTTTTAAGGATAAACCTACTTTTTGAATTGAATCCCTGTTCAGTTTTGCAATTAAGATCAGAAGATAAGGGGCCCGGGAGATAGCATGGAGGTAAGGCATTTGCCTTTCATGCAAAAGGTCATCGGTTCGAATCCCGGTGCCCCATATGGTCCCCCGTGCCTGCCGGGAGCAATTTCTGAGCATGGAGCCAGGAGTAACCCCTGAGCACTGCCGGGTGTGACCCCCCCCCCCAAAAAAAAAAAAGATCAGAAGATAAGGACCAGGAAGATAATACAGTAGGTAGGGTACATTTGCCTTTCATGCAGTCGATCCTGATTCAATCCCCAGCACTCCACATAGTCCCCCCAAGCCTGCCAGGGGTGATCCTGAGCTTTGCCGAGTGTAGTCCAACAACAAAACAAAGATCATAAGTTAATAATCTGTCTCCTTTTTTTGGTGTTACAAAGTAGTTGAGAAAATTGCCCTTCAAGTTCTTAAACTGAAATAAATCATGTGTTACCATCCCAAAGGAGTGAACATATTTATAATGCCTTCCATCTCAACTAAGTTATATAGTGTTTTATTTGCCTTTTAATTTGATAGCTTATAACATAAAACCAGATGTGGGTTAATGATATTACCTTACATCTACTACTCATTGTTCAGAACATTTTAGGTTGTAGAACATAGCCATGTTCTTTTGAGCAACCGAGTTGTGAATAATTGGTTAATTGTATAATCCCTGAGACTCAGTGCTAATGCTGCTGAATTTGTGTCACTTTTTTTTTTCAAAACCAACATTTGACTTCAAATGACTAATTTAGGGGTTGTAGATAATTTGCTCCAAAGAAGCCATCCAGCAATCATGAATATTATAATTCCCAAAACTTTAGGACCGCCTACATTTAATGTCTTAAGTTCCAGACTGGATATTTTTGCTTGTTACATGCTTATCATTATTTTTCAGTCTCATTGTTTAAGTAAGCATCCTGCTGGGACAAACAGTAGATTCACATAGACCTGAGCTGAGTTTCCAGTTCTTATCTTTTATTAGATTTATGGCCCTGAATAAATGATTTGACTACCCTGAGCCTCAGTATCCTCATCTCTACCTGAGGGTATCAACCACCTTGATGACTTACTTTTGTAAGTACAAAATGCTTCAAGTATCTGTAATAGGGCAGAGCATGTGAAAAATACAGTCAAAAGTGTTATTCTTACTTTCTAAGCATTTTTGTTGTTTTGATTATTTGGAGTCAAAAATCTTTGGTTTGCCAGAATTCCAGAGGGGAAAAATAAGACAAATTATTTTAATCAGAGAATATAGGGTTTGCTCCTGGCTCAGCAAGGAATCACTCCTCACTCTAGCCAGTGCTCAGAGGACTATATGTGATGTCGGGGATCAAACTGGGTCCCACAGACAAGGCTATCTTAGCCTCTCTACTTTTGCTGACTCCCCTCCCCCTTTTTGGTTTTGATTTTTGATTCATACTTGCGTATATTGAGAGGCATGTATTGACTTTGCTAAGACCAGATAGTTCTGGGTCTTCAACCCCCATTAGTTATCTCATCCCCAAGATAGCATATTAAAAGGATTCTCTTATCTTACGCATACAACTAGTGTGTAAAAATCTGTTAACATTGTTATCAAATAGCTCTTAGTCCCTAAAATCATCCTTCAGTTTTCTCTAAAAAGCTTGTTAGCACACCATAAATTTTTTCTTACATCAAAAGGGTTTTCTCTTGTCTTCTGTCCCCAGACCAATAGATTTGTTTGTGAAAGAAGTAAAATTGGCCTTTTCATGTCTTCACAGAAAAGACCCAAGTGCTTTCTTTTCATTTCCTGTGACTGATTTTATTGCTCCCGGCTACTCCATGATCATTAAACACCCAATGGATTTTAGTACCATGAAAGAAAAGATCAAGAACAATGATTACCAGTCCATAGAAGAACTAAAGGTAATTGTAAATACTTACATTCTGGTTGGAGAAAAAGACTGAGCTAGAATAGAAACATTCTTTATTGTAGCCTCAGACTCTTGGATCCTGTGCGTACAAAATCTTGGAAGAAATATGGATGTCTTATCTCGAATCTTAAGTTATTTGTTTTGTGAAGAATTAAATGTGTTTTAATACCTAAAATTTTTGTTTCTTTTCTGTCTTGTGTTTTTGAGTTTAGTGAGAGAAAGCAATGCATTGGTCCATCTGCTACTTTTTTAGGTAAATTCTTTAATTTGATATTTTTACATTGTATTTTTCAACATTAAAATGAAAAGGTATTTGGTTTTTTAGGTCAATACTTATATAATCAATATTTGGGTGGAAGTGAATTACATTAGTTTTTTGTTGGTTTATGTTTTGTTTGTTTGTTTGTGCCCAACAGTCCTTAGCACTCTTCTCTATGATCAATTACTCTAAGTGCTTAGGGAGCCATATGTACTGGGGATTGAACCTCAATAAGCCTTGTGCAAGACAGTGCCCTGCCTGCTGTACTATCTCTCCAGCCCCAAGACTAGTTTGGGATTTTATTGTCCTTGGTTTGAGATCATAGCTGGTGATGCTCAGGGGCCATACCTGGCTCTGTGCTAAGGAGCCATACCTAACTTCTCTCAGTGTACTGTATGCAGTGTCAAGATTCAAACCAGGCCAGAGGTCACTGCCACATGATAGGAAAGCACTT
>PVKC010026063.1:0-16298 GCA_004027635.1 Crocidura indochinensis | reverse complement strand
TCTCTTTTTTTTTTTTTTTTTTTTTTTGGTTTTTGGGCCACACCCAGTGATGCTCAGGGGTTACTCTTGGCTATGTGCTCAGAAGTCACCCCTGGCCAGTACAAAACCTTGCCAAAGCCCAAAGCTGTTACAACTGGGCTCACACACCTCAAATACATTCAAAATGGTGCTTTTTTTATTTAAGTACAAACTGCACCCACAGACAATCAACCACACACCTTGGTTCATTTCAAGTATAACAGTTTATTACTCATTCATTTGTTCCAGGGCATTTGCCTTATTTCCAGTTTAGAGCTATTTTAATAGGGTTAGACTGAACATAAAAGTACAGAAGAATATTTCACATTATGTTTTTGGACCCCCACAAACCCCACCAATTCATTTTTTCACAATATTTATAAAATCCACAAGCATTTTGTGGGTTTAATATCAAATTTATCCTTCCCCTTATCTACTTCTCCCTCTAGATAATTTTAATGTTTCATAAATGTGCCTGTGCAAAAATAAAACCACAGAAAGACACAATACTCTCTGAAAGTCTACATTGCTTCAATGGCTAAAACTGAAAATTCCCTCATCTCTGTTGTCAGGGATGTGGTAAGAAAGGAATGCTCAGCCAATGGTGGTGGAAATCCTGCCTGGTCCAACCCCTCTGGAAAACTCTATGGAGGGTTCTCAGTAAACTCAAAATTGAGCTGCCGTATGATCCAGCTTTCTCTTTCTTGGGTATCTATCCCCAGGAGATATAGAGATTCATTTGAAACATGTATGCAATCACTATTCATTGTAGCACTCAATACAATATTCAAGACTTGGAATTAACCTAGATATCAAAAAATATGTGAGTGGATCATGAAGATGTGATACATATATACAGTGAAACAATACCTACCAGTAAGAAATGATAGTCATGCAATTTGCAGCAACATGGATGGAACTAGAAAATTTATGTTCAATGAAGTAAACCAGAAGAAGGTTAAATACTTTGGAAAATGTAGGTTCCAGGGTATAACATGGAGAAAATAACAAATCAAGAGTAAGAGAAGAAACACAAAGCTTTCATGTTTTTTATACTACAAAGAACAACAACAGAAACTGCCATTTAGATTGAACATGCGTTCAATCAATTCTTACTACAATGGCCTATAATAATGTCCTAATGCTTTTAATCACATAATTAGGTGCAGAATATGATTGGATACCATTTCTCTATCCAGAGGCGCACTAAAATGCAAAAATCTTATATATAGAAACAATTTGTTACGTAATAGGAATAAGGACCCATACATTTATTAGATAGGAGCACCTTCCACACAGAACACTTGTCATGGGGACTCGACTTAGACCTCATGTAAAATTATAAAAGATAATTATGTAGACAGCAAAGAAGTTTTCCTCATGTACTTTGATCATGATCAACATGTTGTCTTTCAAAAATTATAGAATAAGCAATCTATATTTAAGTAAAATAAATTTAATATTTTGTGGAAATACATCAGGGAGAATAAAAAAAAAGAACTTCTTTCACAATTCTATGATTATGAATACTCAGTGTTGGTTATACATGCCTGTTAAAGTATGTGAGCATAAAAGGATTTTAGTTTCTTTATCTATTCTGAGATGAATATATAAGGGCCAAATAGGGATTAACCACCAGGAATAAAAAATGTTGTTGAGTAGCGTTATAACAATTGCTAACTATATATTAGTAAATAAGGTATTATGGAATAAAAATATCATTTTCTAAGATATATTGTAATTTTGTCACAATAATTCTATTTAGTAGTAAAAAACAGCATATGATAAATTAAAATATTAATAAGTCTGCTACCTATTCCTGGGAGAGTAATTGCTGAATACCTAGGGACTATTCACAGTTAAATATCGTCAGTGAGGAGGCAATGCTGAACCATCCTCAAAGAGAACTGCATGAAAAAAAGTAGTTCTAGCCAGGTAGTAATAATTTTTCTTGTCTTTCTGATTGTTGCTTAAGATTTCTTATGTTCTACACTACTTTACAATTTGTGACTAAATTTGTTTTTATAAAATCAGAAAGGCTTAGAAAATATTATGTATTTATTTATTTATGCCATTCAATTAAAATATGTATACATATTAATAACTAGTAAGAAATGTGGAAGAATAAGTTGTAAATTTGATTAGATATATTTTAATATTTTATAGTTTTTTTTACCTTTTTTTTTTTTTTTTTTTTTTTTTTTTTTTTTTTTTTTTTTTTTTTTTTTTTTTTTTTTTTTTTTTTTTTTTTTTTTTTGCTTTTTGGGCTACCCCAGCAGCTTACTCTTGGCTTTTTGCTCAGGAATCGCTCCTGGCAGACTCGGAGTACTGTATAAAATTCTGGAAATCGAACCTGGGCCTGTCCTGGTTGCAGGATGAAAGGAAATTGCCCTACTGCTATGCTATCTTTCCGGCCCTTTTATTATATTTCTTAGTGAAATTTAATTTTATATACCTTACTTTCAATGGATGGTATTTGCCAGACAAGAATCTCCAGGCACAAATTAAATCAGATTACATGAATATTTGGAGATAATTATAACTAAATAATATTTTATATTTTTGGTTTATATTGCTAATCTTCATTTAATTTCTTTTTTCTATAATTAATAAATTAAAAAGTATGTTTGTTATTATAGAGAAATAATTGGCTCTGTTAAAACTCAAAGCAGAATGACATTTTAGCTGATATCCTGTCCAACTACTTTAATAAAAATCATTGGGAGGTCAGATTCTTGAAACTTACCAGGTGATTCAAAACAAATCCACAAAAAGAAAAATATTTTTAACAATTTTGTGATAGAGGAAATGAGAGGGTTAAGCTCTCTATATCCATATCACTCTGGCATAGACTCAACTCTGTTAAGGAAAAACAATTCTCTCCCATAAGTGTGGAATGAAAAACATGATTACAACATTTCTGCCCTTGCCTATGTAACTTATGCAGCCAGGATCCTCATTAGGTCCCAATTCTCTTTTTAAAATCCCCCAAGCAGCACAAACTTTTAGGAAGTAAAGTAGATTGCTATGCTTGTTCCTTGATATATATGACACATGAAGCCTTTTTCACTCTACTATTAAGTAGTAAACATTACTTCTCATTACGCTAATTAGAGAAAATTTAGTGTAAATGAGGTTGTCATGGCAGAGTAACTGACTATTGTATTCCATAAAGTTCATAATTCCACCTGATGTATATTTTGATATCAAGGGAAAAAAGTTCAAGTATTGATTTTGTGAATCTTTCAGTTATTCTTGATTCCCTGCTATAGTAAAATTCTACTCTACAATACTTAGATGCATCAACAACATTTTAAAAAGTCATTGGTTATATGAGCCAACTTGTTTGCAAAATTATTTTTATACAATATTAAAGACCAGGGAGCCGGGAGGTGGCGTAGGAGGTAAGGTGCCTGCTGCCTTGCCTAGGACGGACCACGGTTCGATCCCCAGGTTCCCATATGGTCCCCCGTGCCTGCCAGGAGTGACTTCAGAGTGCATAGCCAGGAGTAACCCCTGAGCGTCACTGGGTGGGGCCCAAAAACAAACAAACAAACAAAAAAAAATATATATATATACATATATATATTAAAGACCAGTATTTATTATCATAAAAATGGTCAGTCACTATTCTGTGTAGTAAAAATGCATAACTGATTCTGATGAATATGACATAATAATTTAAAATATACACATATAGATATTAATGAATGCATAATTTTTATTACCAGAATATTTATAAGACTATACCGTGAAACTTACCTGCCACTCCTATTTCTTTGTTTCCAGCAACGATCTCTAGATCTGGTCGATGGAAATGGAGAACTGCACTGTACTTACTGAATTCATATTCTTAGGGCTTTCTAGCAGACAGGATGTGCAACTTTGGCTCTTTGTATTGTTTCTCTTTGTTTACGGCACAACAGTGATTGCCAACATAGGGATGATTCTGCTGATCAAGATAGACTCCAGACTCCATACTCCCATGTACTATTTCCTGAGCAACCTGTCTTTTTGTGATTTCTGCTTTTCCTCTTTTATCTCTCCCAAGATGCTGGCTGATTTCTTATCTGAGAAAAAGAGGATTCCATATACTGCATGTCCCGTTCAAATGTATTTTTTTGCTGCTTTTGGTGACATAGAATGTCTGATGTTGGCCGTGATGGCATATGACCGTTATGTAGCTATTTGTAATCCACTTCTTTATACAGTAGCCATGTCCAGGAAACTCTGTACTGTGCTAGTTTTTCTCACCTACCTCATGGGCCTGCTTGATTCAGCAATTCATACTGGCTTAGCTTTTCCTTTGTCATTCTGTAAATCCAATACAATCAATCACTTCTTCTGTGATATTCCTCCTTTGTTAGCACTTGCCACCTCAGATACATTTATTAATGAGATAATGTTATTCATATTTGGTACCATTATTTTTGGTTTCAGTGTTTTCACAGTCCTCCTCTCTTACAGCTACATCATAGCTACCATCTTTAGAATGAAATCTGCTGAGGGGAGACGCAAAGCCTTCTCTACCTGTGCCTCCCATCTTTGCACAGTATCTCTCTTTCATGGCACAATTCTCTACATGTATTTGCGACCCAGCTCCAGTTACTCTATGGACACTGACAAAATCACATCTGTTATTTACACAGTTATCATTCCTATGTTAAACCCACTGATCTATAGCCTAAGGAATAAGGATGTGAAAGGTGCCCTGAAAAAAACAATCATTGCTAAATTATGTCATCAGTAAAATTAATGTATCTTTTTCTATATATTGAGTCATTTTAAGTAATATATTTTATTATGATTATGCACGAAATACTCAGTTGCAAACTTGCTCATGAATGTGTTTCATTCATAAAATATTTCACATTTAGTCCCTTAATCTGTGCTCATTTTCTTTTTTCAGTACCTCTGGATTCTGTCCTGTATTCCTCCCTATACCTGCCTCCCAGGAAGTCATATTTTTCTCTCTCATTATTATAATCATCTTATTATTTTTCATTTCCAACACTAATTTTCAATTGCTACTGCTGGGGCATCATTCAATCCTTTACCTGCTTTCAATAAATACCCTGTTCTTGTCCAGAGTGATCAAATCTATATAATATTGATGTATTTTTTCTCTGCCCCCAATATAAGTTCTTTCCTTCTGCCACACACAGAAATACCAACACACACACACACACACAAATACACACTCATATTAAGCAAGCATCCCTCTATTGACTAGTCCTCTTTGTCCTCATCTCAATTATATTTCGGTATTACTATTATACTATCATTTTCTTATGTACTACTTTTGAATGTGATAATTATATGTCTATCCCTCTCCCTCTAACAAATGTCAACAATTCATATTGAACCAAATTATTTATTCAGAAGTTCCATACTCGGGGCAGGAGCTGTGACACTAGAGGTAAGGTGTCTGCCTTGCAAGTGCTTGCGTAAGACAAACACAGTTCAATCTCCTGGAGTCCCATATGATCCACTCAAGCCAGGAGCAATTTCTGAACGCATAGCCAGGAGTAAACCCTGAGTGTCAATGGTTGTGAACAAAAAACAAAACAAAACAAAAAGAAGTTTTATACTCTAAGTATCTGACATTTTGATACTAATATGCATGTCAATAATAAACATTGAAAATATTTTCATGAGTTATTTAAATTCCTAAATTTAGTACAATTACAGATTTTTATTTTTTTTGTTGTTGTTCGTTTTTTTTTGGGGGGGGGGGTCATACCTGGCAGTGCTCAGGGGTTACTCCTGGCTCCATGCTCAGAAATTGCTCCTGGCAGGCACGGGGGACCATATGGGGCACCAGGATTCGAACCAATGACCTTTTGCATGAAAGATAAACACCTTACCTCCATGCTATTTCCCAGACCCCAGATTTTTATTTTTAATATTTAATTTATATTTTATATGCAATTATTTGTTAAACTCAGTACTCCTTAAAACTCTAAAACATGATAATGTTTGCCACTGTGCTGTGGTATTCATTCTCTTTCTTTTCAATGTTTAGTGTTATATTCCACAAATACAACATACAATTAAATACATTCTTTAAGGTAAATTGTAATTTAATTTAATAGTATAGTGAATTAACGTTTTTAGCAAATGACTTTTCTCTAAGTACGTGTCAGGAATATTTTAAAAGAGATAATTTCTTTATTCTGGATTTACTCTATAACTTAATAAATCATTTGCTGTATTCAAATAATTTGTGCTTAATTGCTTTTGATAAAGTACAACAATGTATGCTGGAGAAATAGTATGACTTGCAGGACACTTGGCTGACTCTTGCAAGACCCAGGTTTGAAATTCTCACAAAATATATATAACTCCTTGAATTGACACGGAGTGATCCCTAAAACAGAAAAGGAGTAAGTCATGGACACAATCAAATGTAACCCAAACCGTAATAAAAACATCTATGATAATATTAGAATAAAAACTTGATAAGCAGCTATAAGGCAGAAAGTGCACAGGACTCCATTAGTTTTGTTTTTCAAATAACATTCTAGGGTTAAATAAATTCTTGCATTTTCAGCTATCTGTATTAATTCACAAATAAAAAAGTATGACTATTAACATGAGTAAAACTGATAGCTACAGAAATCAAAAAAGGGTAAACATTTACAGAGGGTCTACACTCCTAGTGATAGAATACAATGTAAAGCTCTTTCATTGCAAATGGCCATGTACCCTTGCTCGATTTCTAGCATTTTATGTTATATGCCAAGCATCAGAGTGATATCTGAGCATAGAACCAGAAATAAACCATAAATACAGCAAGGTAGACCCTAATCAAACAAAAATTTTAGTACATTGGGGCCAGAGTGGTGGAGCAAGTGCTAGGGCATCAGTCTTCCTAGTGCTGACTTACAATGGACCATAGTTCGATCCCCCAGTGTCCCATACCAGGAGCAATTTCTGGGTGCGTAGCCAGGATTGGCCCCTGAGCATTGCTGGTTTTTGGCCCCCAAACCAAAAAATAAATAAATAAATTAATTGATTAATAATTTTAGTGCATGTGTGTTTTTGCTAAAAAATGATATTAAAATCTTGGTAGTCTTTAGAATCAATCTAAAAAGAATGGTCATTGTTTGTATTTCTCAACACATTCACCTTGAATTAAAAATTTCCCCTTTTATAAGTTGGTTGTATGAATCATGGTGGAAAATGTTGAAACAGGAATTAAATCCTTTTCAATTAGCGGAGACAATGCAATAAAAGTTCTATAGAGACAGTTGTGCCAAAACCATATATTGAAGAGACTGTCTTTGTTCCATTTCAAGTTCTTGGCTCCTTTGTTGAATATTAGATGGTCATATATTTGGAAAAATATAATGTATGTTCTTTTTTAAAAATGGGTTTCAGTGATAAAAAGAACACTCCTCCCCTTCAAACAGTGCAATATTCCCATCACCAATATTCCAAATATCCCTCCCCTACCTCCGCCTGTAATTGAGACAGTCATTCTACTTAACTCATTTATAAACATTGTCACCACAGTTGTCAATGTACTTATTTCTCTAACTGTACTCAGCACTCTATGTAATAAAATTCATATAGTGAGCTGGTCCTTCCAGTCTTCATCTCTATTGTCTCTGGGCATTATTACAATATATTTTTATTTTTCTTAAATTCATAGATGAGTAAGACTGTTGTGTGTCTGTCTCTCTCTTACTGACTTATTTCACTCAACATAATAGAATCCATATACATTCATATATAGGAAAGTTTCATGACTTCATCTCTCCTGATGGCTGTATAATATTCCATTGTGTAATATGAACCACAGTCTCTTTAGCCATTCTACTGCTGAAGGGCAACTTGGATGTTCCCAGAGTCTGGTTATTGTAAATACTCTGCAATGAATACAGGTGAGAGGAACGGATTTTTGGACTGTATTTTTGTTTTCTAGGATATACCCCTAGAGTGGTATAGCTGGATAATATGGGAGCTCAATTTCCAGTTTTCTGAGGAATCACCAAATAGTTTTTGATAAGAACTGAACTGCGCAGCATTCCCACTAGCAGTGAATGGGAGTTTCTTTCTCTCCATATCCCATCCAACACTGATTATTCTTTTTCTTTGTTATGTGTGTCATTTTATGTGACATGAGTAGGTACTGCATAGTTGGGTTTTTTTTTGTTTGTTAATTTTTTTGTTTGGGGGCCATACCCATTGTTGCTCAGAGGTTACTCCTTGCTATATGCTCAGAAATTGCTCCTGTGTTGTGTGACCATATGGGATGCTGCGTATGGAACCAAGGTACATCCTGGATCAGACCATGCAAGGCAAATGCCTTACCAGTGCGCTATGGCTCTGACCTTCTGCTTTTGTTGATCTTTTGCACTGTGTTTTGAATTTCTACTTCATTGATTTCTGCTCTAAGCTTTGTTATTTCCTTCTAGCTACCTATTTTTGGCTCCTTTTGTTGATCATTTTCTAGTCCTATAAGCTCACCTTGGTACTGCCAATCATAAAACTTGAGTAACGTATCATGTCCTGACTTGACATGGTGGAACCTCATATAGAAATTGAGGATAATCCATGAAAAAGTATATGATTAAAATGTTTACTTTTATGTGGTTTAAAAAAATCATACAAAGCTATTGATAATATTGCATGCCAGATTTTGTTGCAGTGCCTGGCTAGTAAGAAATTTCCCCCATTTTCTTTTTGTTTAATTTCTGAGTGTAGAGTTTCATTTTAAATATCTTTTTTCAAGTATACACATGTTTTATAAGTATTTGTTTATTTTACTTAATTAATAATGTCTAAAAGATTGCACATCCACTAGAATCAAAATGTCAAAAACCCTATATCATTCTATTTCAATTTTCACTGCTCCTCTACTTTTTACACCCTCATTTTTTTCTCCCTATCTCCAAAGTTTGGTAGTCTCAGTTTTGCTATTTATGATTGGTGGTAAGTTATCATGTTATCTTGCACAAATGTTCCATGTTTTGTTTCTTTGTAAACAACATGAGTAAAACAATGCAGTTTTCCTTTCCAACTTCTATTAAATTTTTTCAATTTTGATCATGATGTAGCAATAAACCAGGCTTTCACATTTCTAATGTAAAACTGAATTGTATCTATGTGTATCAAATTTTATTTATCTACACATTATTGGTTGAACATAGGAATGTTTTCTTGCAGACAATAGACTATTAGTTATAAATATTTGTATATATACATACATATCACCACTTACTGTCAGAGAATATAAATGAAAACAACATTGTAGTAATGACATCTGGCAGTTAGAGTGCACTACAAAAAGAAAAGAATAATAATAGATTCAGTTATGGACAGGAATACACTGGAAAAAATGAACAATATTTTACTTTTGGCAGTGATGTAGAATGACTGAATTTCCTTATCAGACATTTCTAGGTTTCTCAATGAATTCAAAGTTCAATTTCTATATTTCTCTAGAACAGTGAATTTACTTCTTTTTATCTTTCCCCCAAACATTAACTAATTTAAGATAAAATAATCTATGTCATTATGCAAACTTATCTTTTTATGATAAGCTCAGCATTTAAATTAAATCATGTTTGCAATAATGATGCTTAAATAGAAATATTATTTAAAAAATACAACCACAGCAAAAAACCAAAACAAAGAATAAAAACATGATATGCTATTCGATTATAGGCAACTACAGATTTCATTATTTTAAATGCATTTTTTCCACTTATCAAATAAATTCAATGCTTATGACCTTAGATATGTATATAGATTTTGTTGAATGTTTCAGTATATTTATCATGAATTACTGGCAATAGATAGCTTTAAGAAAGTATGTTCACAACACAAAGGAACTGCTTTTTGCTTTTAGAAGGCAAACATCTATTCATTTTTAATAATAACTTTACACAGACTAAAAGTGTTTGAAAGTAAATTTGGAACTGTATCTAGAACTGCTCTGAACAGAAAAGATTCATGTAGCATCCTTTCATAAATGTGGAATGAAGCATGCAATTGTATTATTTTGAACTTTTCTTTGTTCTTGTGCTTTCAGCATCCTTAGATTAAATCCCAATTTTCTTAATACCACCTTAATCAAACCATTTTAAGAAGACACACTAGCCAACTTTGTTCATTTCTTGATCTACTTTAGATTATTAAACATGCCACCATTTTTACATATTAACAAGCGGCAATGGCTCTCCAAGTTGTATGTTGCAGGTTCTGCCTTAGAGCCTTCTTAAATACCCTAATTGAAAAAAACATGGTAAGGGAACTGTCATGGGAAAGTAGGAGATTCTTATATGCAATAAACTTAAACACTTAGACTCTGCTCGCATTATATTAGAAATGGCAAATAATAAAGTGGAAACTATTAATTATTTGAAATTATCACTAACTTTTTATTTCTGCTATCTTAAATGTTTAATTCTAAAAATATAGTGGCATATGGGCCGGAGCAATGGCACAGAGGTAGGGCGCGCAGCATCCATATGGTCTCCAAAGCCAGGGTCGATTTCTGAGTGCATACACAAGAGTAACACTGAGCATCACTAGGTGTGGCCAAATATGTATATATATATGTATATATACATATATATATACATATATATAGGGATATCAATAGCACTTTAAAAGCTCATTTACTTTAGAGAATATTCTGAACACTGTAGAAGCCAAGGTATAGGGAGGATAAAGGAACAAATCAAGTGGAAGAGAAACATGAACCCTTTACTCTTTTTTATACTATAAAGAAGGGGTATCAAACTCAATTTACCTGGGGGCCGCAGGAGGCAAAGTCGGGGTGAGGTAGGGCTGCATAAGGGATTTTACACAAAAAAAAGTCCTCAAACGTCATTACTAACTTTTAATTATTTCTTTTGAACATGAATAGAACATTGAGTGAAGATCATGAACAGTTCTTCAGAAAATTGCATCTTTTGCCTATTCCTTGTTGCCAGAGACTTGACAGCACTTCTCACAAATGTGAACCACATATAGCTTTAGAGAGGAAGTAGTTGAGACCCTCAGTATGGCGTGAAGATGATCACCATTAAGTCTAGACCTGTACTTTGACTTATTGAAGTTCAATGTAGAGAATAACTTTTCATACAAATATGTGTTCCCAAAAAGGCACACAGTGCACTCGAACATTCGGGAAAGCTCAGGGAAGCTGGAGGGCAATTCTCTCAAAAATTTCCCATGCATGTGTGCTTTTTCACTTATCTCCCTGAACTTGGCTTTGGGATCAGAGTTTCATTGCAGGTCAATGAGCTCAATTTGAAGCACAAGAGGGGCATCTTACACATCAAAGGAAAAAAGGTCCACAAAAAAATGGAAAGTGGCTCTGTGCTTTTTGAAGTTTGTAAATCTGTGATCAAATTCCTTTCGTAGCTTAAAAATAGCATCAAGATATTTATCACCACTGAATGGTATGCCTGCATCCACATGTTCCTTGCATATTAGGAAATGGCAAAGTTTTGTCTGAGGGAGCTGGGATTTCCATAACACATGTTTTGTGGAGAATACTCTCACGTTGTCATAGACAGCACTGATAAGATGCCCTGGGCCTTGTAACATCTTGTTTAATACATTCAGCTTATGTGTGATGTCAACAAGAAAAGCTATGTCCATGAGCCATTTGTGATCACTCAACTCAGAAACAGCATTCCCATCCTTCTCCCTGAAGGCTTTCACTTCTCTCAACTCAAAAAATCTTTTCAGGACATTTCCCCTGCTGAGTCAATGTATCTCAGTGAAATAGAGCACATCTCCATATTCTGACTCCATTTCCTCTAAAAAAGCATGAACCTCCTGTGCTTTAAGTCCCTGGTCTGATTTGGTTGATGCATTTCACAACAACAGACATCACATTGTCACACGGCAGGCATTTACTGCAAAGGGGACTGCTGATGGATAATGCGTGAAGAGTAATGGCCTTCTCTATACCCTCCTTTTCAAGTTTTTTTGGAACAAGTGCCACCAGTCCATTTTTCCTCCCTGTCATCGATGGCACTCCATCGGTTATTATTCCAACAAGCCTCTTCCATGGCAAACCTGCATTTTCAATGGCATTACAGAGATGCCAAAATATCTCATTAACAGTTGTCTGGCCATGCATTGGAATTATTGTGAGCAACTCCTCTGTCAATTCAAAATCAATACCACGGACATAAATTGTGAGCTGCACAGTGTCTGTTATATCTGTGCCCTCATCAAGAGCCACTGAGTATGCATCAAAACATTTGGCTTTCTCACACAGTTGATGATAAATGTCACTTGACATGTCAGAAATGCGCTCTGCCACAATGTTGGCAGAAAGGCTGATCTTGCTAAACTGACCTTTCTTTTCCAGACAGATATACTTGCAGCCTGTAACATGCATTTTTTTTAACAAACTCGCCTTCTGTGAATGGTTTCCCTGCCTTAGCAATCATCTCATTAACCATGTAACTGACTTCAACTGATGCAACATTCTCTTTGGTTGCTTTCTTGAAGAAATCTTGTTGCCTCATTAGACATGCTCTAAGACAGGCAACCAGCTTGGCTCTCTCATTTCCTTGATATTTTGCACAGTCCTCAGTATGCTTAGTTGAATAATGGCATTTCAAGTTGTATTCCTTGTGCACTGCAACTTTCTCTGAGCAAATAAGACATGTGGCGATGCCCCTGTACTCAACAAAGAAATACTGCATCTCCCACTTTTCCTGAAATTGTCTGTGCTTGTCATCAACCTTTCTCTTCACTGCAGGTTTTGATGAAGTCATGATGAAGGTATGACAAAATCTAATTCTTTAATAAACTTCACTCTCTTCTCTCCCTTAGACCTCCGATAATGCAATGGGCAGCGGGCAGGAGCAGCAGAAATGACGTCTGCGCTAGGCGCAAAGCATTTGCGATTATTCGCTTACTGAATATTTGCAATAAATTGGCATTACTAAGAAAAAATCGCAAAAATTGCATTAAACATTTGCATACACTAAACGAAACTGCTCGGGGTATACAAATATTTAATGCGACTTTTTCTTACTAATGTGATATTTATTGTGATTATTCAGTAAGCAAATAATCACGAATGCTGCAATATTTGAAGGTCGGCCGCAAGCCACAAAATGTTGTATGGAGGGCCGCCAACAGCCATGGGCCGCAAGTTTGAGACCCCTCTATAAAGAAGCTTGCAACAATGGAAACAGTCATTTAGATTGAACATGTGGTCAATCAACTTCTCACTACAAAGGCCTATAATAATAATCTAATGGTTATTTCCACAGATTATCCACAGAATTAGGTGCAGAATATGACTGGATGCCATGGACTCCAAATGCAGTGCTCACTATTATTAAGTTTTAATGCCTTAATTTTATTATGTATAAAAATAACTCTTCAATTTTTTGTCCACAGTTGTTCCTGGAAATATAGGTTGGACACCCTAATTTTGCAATTCAGTGCTCTATCATATTAGATTACAAATGACATTCTCATTATGACAATGTCTTGACAAAATACTCCGATTTACCCATTTTTTTTTATATCTGCTACTATGGCCTAAAGCTAATGACCAGAGAAACCATTGAAATAGGTAACTGTGCACTATAGAGTTTTGTTACAGGCCCCACATATTTAGTATATTTTTGCAAATTTCAATTACTTTTTTTTCCTTTTCTCCTTTTATATATATGTTTAAAATTCAAGCTATGTTACTACTATGTAATAATACCCACGTTATCAGTTTTCTTTTGGAAAAGGATCCTGGATGCACAAGACATGGTAAATGATACTACATAGGGTAGATTCCTCTTAGAGTGCTCATTATCAAATTTCTAATTACTCTAGACATGAAAATTTTGTTTATCCTAAGATGCTCCATGTACAATCTAGCCCCAAAAGTTTCATTTAACAAAGTGCACTCGCAGATAATGAAGTACCTAGAAATTGTATAACCTTTCACCTCTGATGTGCTGGTCCAATTTTTCTCAATTTTTGTCTATATTTCATCTATCTATTTATCTAGTTATTTTTTAATTTATTTACTTTTCAACTGTTCTGACTCATCTGATAAGGGCCAGCCCTCCAATTACAACCTATGTCTTTAAGTGGGTGTAAGTGTGTATGCAGTGGACTCCTCTATGTATGCCTAATCTGTATTATAAACAATTCCTGTCTGTATTGTATATAGCTACTGTTATATTTTATCCTTCCTCCCCACACCCAGTTCAAAATTAATTCTACCATCTCACCCCCTCAATCCTGATCCATTATCTCTCCCTAGATAACCAACTTTATCCTCAGATTTTTTAATGTTGTGGATATTTTAAATTTGTTTTTAATATTTAAGCACCATGATTACAAACATATTTGTAATTAAATTTCAGTTATAAAAAAGGACATTCCCCTTCATCAATGCAACTTTTCCATCACACAATGCCCACCATTTCACTCCTCTACCACCAATTAATTGAGTGTACATATGGGGGACATTCTCTGAATGCATTCCTCTCTGTATTCCAGACAAGAATTTTAGTTCTCTCATTCACTACCATTGTCATGATCTGAAACTATCCTACTGCCACAATAGGCTACCACCGGGCTCCCAAATCAAGAGGATACCCATTGAGCTCCCCATCTCTCGGCTTGGTAAGAAGCTACAGCCAAAACTACTGCTGAGGGTCCAGGCGGTGGCGCTGGAGCTAAGGTGCCTGCCTTGCCTGCGCTAGCCTAGGATGGACCGCATTTCGATCCCCCGGTTTCCCATATGGTACCCCAACCCAGGAGTGACTTCTGAGCGCATAGCCAGGAGTAATCCCTGAGCATCACTGGTTGTGGGCCCCCCACAAAAAAATTACTGCTGACTCATTCTACTTGACCCTTTTTCTCTACCTACACTCAATGTAGATATTGTTTACTACCAGATTCACCTCCAGAGGGACCCCATCACGGGGACATTACCTATTCCCTTACTGCTGCAAACCATTTATCAGATGCAATAAGACCAAAGTGTGGGACAAAAATGTACCCTGGAGCTTATCTGAAGAACTTAATGGTCTACATCACTAATCATCAAAGAGTTGCAAATCAAAGCACAATGAAGTATCATCTCATACCACAGAGAATGGCACACATCACAAAGAACAAGAACAATCAATGCTGGAGGGATTAGCAACCAGGAATAAAATATTTTGCCTTTCTCTTCCAGCTCTGACCATGTGTCTGTTACCCTGTTCAGCCAGCGGTTCTGAGGTGAATGTGGCAGGTAGAAAGCTAACAGGCAGTCAGGCTTCTGAAGAAAACAACTTTTATTCCATGGAAGAGGCTGAAGCCAAAAAGCTCCAGAATCAGCCCCAGGAAAAAAGTCCCTTGCCTTCCATAGATCCTTGCTTTTATACATCAGAATCAGGAACCACCTAGGGTGGGAGCAGAATGCCAGGTCACACCCCAGGGTAGGGCACAATCACAGATCAAGGTAGAATCAGTAACATAATAATCCCATAGAAATGTCTATATACACAACATAAAACAATATTTAAAAGTTAAATCTATATATTATTATAGAGATAGCATGATCATTGACACAATTATGCAATTTTACTACAAGATAAAAAATTTTATACTAACAATTTTTGTTCTAATATTTTATAAAATTATTCTGAAAACATTCTCTAAAATAAATGAGTTTTTAAAATGCCATTGATATCATTATATATATGTACATAAATACACATATATAGTATTTTGGCCATACCCAGTAATGCTCACAGTTATTCCTGAATATACACTCAGAAATTGATCCTGGATTTGGGGACCATATGAAGACCCAGTGCCCTACCACTCCTAGGAGCCCAAAAACATAATACAAAAATGTCTTCTACACACCTACATTCACCACACAACTATTTACAATAGCCAGAATCTGAAACAACCCAGATGCCCAAAAACAGATGAATGGCTAAAGAAACTAGTATATCTACAATGGAATACTATGCAGTCATCAGGGAAATTAAGTCATGAAATTTTCCTATACATGGATTGACATGGAAAGAAACTATTATGCTGAATGAATTAAATCAGAGGGACAGAAATAGACATGGAATATTTTCACTCATCTATAAGATTAAAAAAAATAAAAGACATTATTTTAATAATACCCTGAGACAATAGATGAGGGTAAGAAGAATGGGGCTATGGTATGAAGCTTAACACAAAGAGTGGTGAGTGTAGTTAGAGAAATAACTACATTAACAATTACCAGTAAAATGATTGAGAGAAATACAATGGCTGTCTCGAAGACAGGCAGG
>PVKC010026062.1:0-16167 GCA_004027635.1 Crocidura indochinensis | reverse complement strand
CATGGTATTTTTAAAGAAAGAGTTGAAAAGAGGTGTGAGATCATGTCACAAGCTGAAGCTGTGCTCTGGAATTTATTGCCCCCCCCACCAGATTATTTGAAAATACTTAAAGGGGGTTCGCATATTTTCTTTGTATATTTCTTTAAATTTATTTCCTTAATAGGTATAATTCTAATTGTCTATTTCCTTATGTAGAGGTAGTGTTCCCCATTCCTTTTTCTTTTCTTTTTTTTTTGCATCTGTTTAGTAGGAAATTCTACTAGAGAACTTATTTTGTTTTTGTTTTGTTTTGTTTTTTATTGTGACCAATGTTAATTACAAGTCTTCCACAGTTATATTTAAGGTACAAAGTGACAGCGAATTAGGGCCATCACACCTAGTGTTGTCCTCCCTCCATCTCTGTTCCCATCATGCATTCCATACCTCCCCCTTTGCTCCCTAATTTGCTAGTATAGCCGATCCCTTTAGTATATATCTTAATGTAGATTGGGTATCTTGATTCTGTTGTTGATAACTTTGGGTTTGGTTTTTGGTACTGATCATTTTTTATTTCTATTCTATAGATAAATTTTCCTTGGGTTCTGCATTCATGTTAGAACCTAGTTATAGGAATTGTTTAGCTTGCTATATTTACCCCCATATGCACCAGTGGTATCATTTGGCTTTTTTGTTTTGTTTTGTTTGTTTGTTTGTTTGCATAGATACACTAAAATGGGGGAAAGCTTATGTTTGGAAACAAGCTCTTATTAAATGTAGATAGGAACTCATAAATTTTATATTGCAGTAGGGCCTTTCACCCTGAGCATTTGTCATAGTGACTTTGCTTAGGTGACTTTGCTTAGGTTTCAGATAAGCAGACAATAGCCATTCACCCTTGAACCTTGGATCCCGTCAATATAACTGGCACAATTTTCTGCACCAGCACCAGGAATCTAACTAACTTCTACTGTAGAAGGCCCTAATTCTGCCCTGGCATCAAGTTGCTCCAGAGTAGGTTCATATGACATCCTTGATGACTTGGAAACAGCCACAACTTGCTTTCAGGACAAGGTTCCCTCACCACCACCGAATGAATTCTGAAGACACTCCGTAACATCCCGACTTTGACATAGAATCTGTGAAAAAAAAAATAGGATCTCTAATTACAGAAATTTGACTGCAACAACCATGCTTGAGAAGAACTCTCAATGGGACCACAAAGAATGACTTTGAAATTAGACAATTTAGTATGCCCAAACCCTGTAGTTGGTCTTATGGCAGGATGCTTCATGGGTTGGATCTCCTTGTTTTTAGGTCAAAGGTTTTTCCTTTCTATTTTCCCCCACTTTTGCTATGCCTATGCAAAAAAAAACAAAAACAAAAACAAAAGCATACACACACAGCTGTCACACATATACACCCCTTTTTTCTTTTATTTTCTTTCTTTTACTATTTTTCTTTTTTATTATTTTAGTTATTTTTTTCTTTTTTATCTTTAATAGGGCTCTCAACTTTTTTATAGAACCTTGATACATTACTTTGTTTTACCATGTAATTCTGTATTTTTCTATAAATCTAAGAAAGTAAAAAAGAAAGAATGAAAAGTAGGGGCCAAGTGGTCTCAGATGTATTGCTAGAGAAAAGAAGATCAAAACTCAATATTCAAGCCAAAGTCAATAAAAATAGAATCAAGAAACCTAAACTTTAACAATTTAAAATTAAATGGGCCTATTATGCTGGCAGGCCAGGGGGCAAAGGGTAGTGGCATAAGATGCACTTTGAATCATTGGTGGAAGGAAGTTGATACTGGTGGTGGAAATGGCCCTGATTCATTGTATACATAAAATTCAATTATGAAGGACTTTATAGAGCACAATGGTTTCAATAAAATAAAATTAAAGAAAAAGAGAAGAGGTCTGAGAAGGGGATAATCTGCAAAGCTAAGTGGCATTCATTTGTTTTGTCTTGGGGCTACCCACTAGTCTCAAATGCTACTACAACCTATGTTTTTTGGGGACAGTCCAGGAACTTCTCAGGGAACTATGTAGTGCCAGAATTCAAACCTTGCTCTCACCCTTTTCCCTCCATCCTAACATGACTTTCTTAAAAAAATCATAACGTTGAGAATCAGTACACTCATTTGTGGGATATATAAAAATAGTATGGTAAATAGTAAAAAAAAAAAAAGGAGAAAGAAAGAAAGTATTGATGAGGACCAGGAGAACTGGTCCATGGTAGGAAGCTTGCCACAAAGTGTGCAAGTAAGAAGTGCAATAAGGACAGAAAAGGGATCACTATGAAGAAGGCACCACTATGAAAAAGGAGAAGGAGGTGGAGGAAGAGAAGGAAGAAGAGGAGAAGAAGGAGGAAGAGGATAAAGAGGAGCAGGAGCAGGAGGAAAAGAAAGAAAAAGAAGAGAAAGAAGAGAAGGAAGAGAAAGTGGAGAAGGAGAGAGGGGAGAGGGAGAATGTCATAGAGGCAGACAGGGGGAAGATCATAGGCGAGGGAGGGAAGCAAACTGGGGACAGTGGTGGTAGAAAATGTGCACTGGTGATGGAATGAGTGTAGGCCATTGTATAACTGAAACTCAGTCATGAACAACTTTATAACTGCATCTCAGGGTGATTCAAAATATTTTTTTAAATCACGATGTTGAAAAATACCACTAGATCAGACCATGGTAAAATTTTGAGTCAAAAAATTATGGGTTATATACTTCAAACTCAAAGAACTTCTACAACATTATTTTAATTTGTTATTATTATTACTATTATTTGGCTTTCTTTCAAATAATGAATGCACCAAATTTTGTGACATGTATGCAGAAGGGAATGAGCTTCCACTTCCTCCAACTTCCTGCTCCTTCTCTATAAATATATTTTAGTCCATGTACATCCTTTTCTCCTTTTTACTTTTTTGTAAGACTCAAATTCCCAGTCTTCCTATTCAGAGGCCAACTCTGTACTACACCAATTCCTGTTCTGTCTGCATCTCTCTGTCACATTCCCAAATACTCCCTCCATTTAAGCTACTTCCCCAACACTGGAGAGTTTGTCCAGTCCTGAAACCACACTCAGCCAGATGCCCCTCTAGCTGCTCTTGAATTTCTTTCCTCCTCTTCTCACCTAAACTTCTCAAAAGTACAAACTATATTTATTATTCTTCTTTATTCATTTTATCCTTTTCTCTTTATCCCTTCATTAGCCCACTTCAATCTGTCTTCTTCCCTCCTTACTCAACCAAAATTTTATGTCATCAACCATCTGATCAAGCCAGCAGACCCATTTGCCTGCTCATTCCACAGACTCCGCTGTTTTGCCAATGACTCAAATTTCTCTGGACTTTCCTGCTTCTCTTCATAACTTTCATTCATTCATTGACTTAGGTATTGGGACTGAGAGATAGCTATGGAACTGGAATTTAGGCCCAGCAATCACAAGGGCCCAAATTTAATCTCCAGCACTATATGTTATTTCACACTACCAGAAGGGGCCCTTAGTTCGCAGTACTCACAAACATGAACATCATCACATTGCAAGTATCACAAGAAATAGCCCCACTAGAGAAGAAGGTCATACCCCAAATAGAAAATTATTTAGCACCTATTTTGTGCCAGAAAATTTTCAGTGATATAGAGGTGAGGGAGGCAGACGCAATACCTCTGCTCAAGGAGTATTCCAGTGGGAGAGTCTTGTATTATGTTTCTGATTAAAGAGACCTTCCTTCTATAATACATATTTCTTACAAATATTGAGTTGTATTTGTAATTCTTTTTTGGGGGTTTGGTTTTGGGGTCACACCCAGCAGCGCTCAGAGGTAACTCCTGGCTCTACACTTAGAAATTGCTCTTGGCAGGCTCTGTGGACCATATGAGATGCCGGGATTCAAACTTTTGCATGCAAGGCAAACACCCTACCTCCATGTTATCTCTCCAGTCCCAGTGTGTTTGTAATTCTTTAAGCACTAGCTGGGAAATATTTAACCTGAGAAATAGTTCTTTGGAAACAGATTCCCCTAAGATAGCTTCTCTGAACATTAATGTCAATTTTTAAGTGTTTCTCTCATCGTACTCAACATTTAAGCCCTGGGTGTTGGAATTCCCTCCCTCCTGCTCTCCCTCCCTTCTTAAATCTTTCTCTCTATCACCAACTCTCGCTCTTTTCTCTTCTCTTGTTCTTTCACATACACTTACACACGTACAGATTTAGTATCTTTCAAGTCAGATTATGTGAATCCTACAAATCACCTTGACATATTTATTTCTGCTTCTCCAACCATAATTTATAGGCTGCTGTGATTAAATTTGAACTTGACACATAGATTTTCCCAAGAATCAAGATGAAATTACATCACTCAGTGATTGCATGAAGAATAGCAGGAAGTACACGAGTGACTATCATGTAGAAAACAGAATGAACTCCAGACTTGGTATGACCTGAGAGTGTTACACCCTTCATATGCTGAGACCTTGAGTTTATCTCTTCTCCACTTCTTGATTTGTTCATCCTTAATGTGAGAGTCCACCTCTCAGAAAAATGTTGCTTGTCCTAACTACCTTAGCATGTATCTTCATCACATCACAGCCAGTGCTCAATTTATGCCACAGCCCCTGTTTAAACTTTTAAGTTGAGTAACATTAGTTTATAATACCGATAGATATAGATATATAACATATGTCTGAGGCATTTAGCATTATGCATCAGCATCAATACATACTACATTATGTTCCCACCAAAAATCTAGTTTCCTTCCTTCACCAGTCTATTGAAAACCCCATTTCTCCTCCTTTTCCTCCTTCCTTTCTTGTTTTCAGGGTCATCTCCATGTTCACTGGTGCAGGGTGACTTGCTGGCTCATTGGGAAGCATCCTAAGAGCTCAGCAGAGGAGAAAGTTCAGCCTCCTGGGTTCACTGTAGAGGAGTAGACTCAGGTGAGGAAGCACTACCTAGGGAGGAGAGAGCAGCAGAGAGAACTGATTGCCTTCACTCCAGTGCTAGGGGAGAGGAACAGACAAGGCACAGTGATGGGGAAAGAAGGAAAAGACCTCACTGGGCAATCTACCGAAATAGATTGGGTTCCTCACTGAGTCATGCATCCCTCCCTCTGCACACAGGAGGAGCCAGGTATCTATCAGCTTCACCACACCACGATCAGCACTGGAGGCAAAGGCTCAGGCAATCTGTGTCATGGATCCCTGCACACCAAAAGGTTACTTCTATACTGGCTAATGAGCCTGAGTTTGGAGATGGAGTGAAAATTCATCCAGGAAAATGTCTTGAGATGACAGGCCTGACTGTCAAACAAGAGAAAGGAAATTCCATGAATTTGAATCTAAGGATCGAATAGGGGTTGGGGAGATACTTCAAAGGCCTGGAACACACACCTGGTATGCACAGGGCCCTGGGTTCAATTCAATAGTACTACCAGATACAATCTTGATGGCCCCCAGAAGGTCTGAGACCTCCTTCACACACAGAATGAGAGAGAGAAAGAGAGAGAGAATCCAGATAGAAGTCAAAATGTGATGCTCTTCGTGCAGGCATTTTGAACTTCCAGTTGCCTGGCACACATCCTGCTTAGTGCAGATTAGGCGCTGAGGGCACTTACTTTGGTTCTGGGTGTAGAATCCCAGCTCAGTGATCCAGAAAAGAGGGAAGCACTCTGCATTTTTTCAGGGTATTTTACAAAAAGATCCAGGGTCCTCGTGCTGACCCTTGCATGGGAAAATGCTCCTTCTGGCCAGTCCTAATATCCTGTCCCTCTGAATTCCGCACTTGCTTAACTCAGTTTATCTAACACTTTTTCACTCCCACTCTCCCACTCATCCAAGTTCTCTTCCAAGCACTGGTACTTCAGTACTCAGTACCATTGCTGGTACGTGGTCACAGTGAAGCAAGTCAGCAGAAAAACACAGGATATGCAATGAGATTGCTAAGACACAGCTAGAATTTGTGGACAGGACCTTTCCTCCCTGGAGGCTTTTGCTCCATGCCTTGGGCATGTGTGAATGCCACTATCTCTGAATGGACCACCTTATAGAAGCTGAGCCAGGGAAGGATGGAAGTAGACATGTGCTGAGGTCACAAGCCTTCTACCATGAAGGCACATTTGTGATGATGCTGGGATTGTTCCCCTAAGACAGATCCAGTAATTAAGGTCCATGCTGAATTTTATAATGGTAGAGAAACTAGAGTTAGGGCTTCTAAATTCTTGGAAAGAGATCACAGTCCTTTCCTATCACTCAGGCCATGGTGGATATGAGTGGACAGGCATAGACTTTGCCTGGTAGAACCCCTAAAGATGGGTCGGTCCTTGGCCCAGTGCAAATGTCAGAGCTAACTATACTGAATTTGCCCATTTTTCCTCAATCTGGAAGCAGCCAATCCCAGAGATGCTCATTTGAGTTTCAGAAGGTATCTCTACTGGAATAATGGATAAAACAGATTCCTGCTCCCCCTCTCCAAAATCGCCCACCACTGCTGGAATGGCAGCAGAGGCAGGACTCATCCACTTCCCTAATAGAATCCCCCTCTCTCTACAGAGGTTTTCTGCTTCTGAGGTGTTCTGTATTTCTCTCATTTCCAAAGCTGTAGGAACCTCTTTAAATTCTTTTTAGATTCCAGTGCTTCTAGACCATTCTACTTTTATAGAAATATTCCTATTTGAGCCCACCCTGGAAACAGAGGGTGAGTGTGGTTCTGAGAACTGGGAGGACTCCCTTGGGGTTCCATGTTCAGGTCCAGAACAAAAGCACCTGGCTGGCATTTATTAATTCCTCAGATCTTCTCCAAGTTCTTGCCATTCCCTCGGCACCTTTCTGGGTCCTGGCTGCTTCATGCTTTTTGCTCTCTATTTCCCTTTCATTGTACTTTCCTTTTCCATCCCCCAGAGTCTAACCCCACAACCACCAGGGCCACTTGTCCCAGATTCCTGAAGACTTAGAAGATGCCTTTGTGTGCTGCCTTTTGCTTCTAATACCCTGGAATGCGTGTTACAGGACTTGCTGATTTATGGCCTTCTTTCTTTCAAAGAGTTCCCTGGATGTGTTAAGTCAACAGGCACAAGAAATGACTTTTTCAAAATTCTTTCTGGAGATGGTTATTCTTTGTGTTAGCAGTATGTTTTCTTTAACCTGGGTTCCCAGTCTTGCACCAGCATCCCTGGTCCTACAACTGCCTACTCATGATCTGGGATCAAGACATAGACATTCATGTGCTTTAGTGTCAGGTGATTCGCTGCCATCCCCACTCTTGACTTCTCTCTTCTGAGACATTTATGATATTGACCTACCTTTAACACTGTGATCACATCAGCCTATTTTCCTATTTTTGCACTCTTTGCACTCTGCTTGTCACTTAAGAACAATGGCCACATACTGTGTGAGCTGACTTTATTGACAAAGGAATTTGTTCATTTGTCTGTCCATCCATCCAAACATCCATCTATCCTTCCATCTATCCACCCACTCAATCTTCCACCCACCCATCCTTCCACTCATCCCCCATCCATCTACCCACCCACTCACCCATCTATCTATCTATGCATCCATCTATCCTTTCATTCAGTCATCCATTTATTCATTCTGGCCCATTTTAAGAGCTGGAGATGCAACAGAGGATTAAGATTGTATTCCCCCATCCATCTACCCATCCACCCACTCACCCATCTATCTATCTATGCATCCATCTATCCTTTCATTCAGTCATCCATTTATTCATTCTGGCCCATTTTAAGAGCTGGAGATGCAACAGAGGATTAAGATTGTATTCCAGGGGTTGCTGTGGGGTGCACAATCCAGCTCCTTATTTGGCCTTCTCTGCTTCTTTCTTAGCTGTCAGGGATCAAAGCTAAATCCTCTTTAAAAAAATTGTTGGCTCAAGGGTGATGTGTCACTCAAGGTAACACCTTTTTTCAACTATGTTCAGTGACTATTAGGAAAGTGTGATGTTCAATCCCTTTGTTTAATTGAGAAGTTCCTTAAGCACTACCCCTATTTACAGTACTTTACTTGGAAGCAGTGGGTGCAGTTGAGATTTCCATTGCAACTCCACTCTCCCATCCTGTAGATGTTTGTGTGTGCTTGTACATAGACACACAATCACACACAAGTCTCTGCACATAAATCTTCATCTGAGTTTTTTCCCATGGAATTCATCCTATGATACCTGCCATTATGAAGTTTATATATTGCAAGGGAAATCCAAAAATAAACACAATAAGTAGTAATACAGTAGTGAAAAGGGACATTCTTATGGGAAAAAATCAGTAGGATCAAAAGCAGAGACACATGAAATGGAGAAATTATTGTTTTCCTTTTTGATTGTGATCAGAATAAATATATCTGAGGATGTGACATTTGAGCAAAGAGTTAAAATTGGCAAACTGATTTTCAAAATTATCAAAAGCTTCTGAAAGTAAGATTGCTGCTGTTTCAGAAAATGAGAGAGTCAAAGAGATGTTACCGCGGGTAGGGCATTTGCCTTGCCTGCAGTTGATCCCACTTCAACTCAAGAACTGCATGTGGTCTTGAATGCTGTCATGAGTGGCCCTGACTTAAAGAGCCAGGAGTGAAAACTCTAAACTCTTGGGTATGACCCAAATCTCAACATTAAAGAAAATTTGAATCTGTTTAAATGTGTGTGTAAGAGAGGGGGGAAAGAGAGAAAGAGAGAAAAAGTGAGAGAGAGAGACAGACAGAGAGAGAGGGTTTTCTTAATATGCATTTATTTGCAGGTCCTGTTTAGATTCACGTGCATGATGCAGGAATATCATAGTTGCACTGCTGTAGTCTTTTCATTACATCCTTTAATGGTAAGCATGATCTTAATTTATTCTACAAACTTTGATTTCTTGAATAGTATGATGTCTATTGACTTCTCTAAACAATTACTCCTTTTACTTCGCTATATAAATAGCAGTATAAGGAAATCCAACCAGAGCCTCACACATACAAGGCAAGTGTTCTGCCACTGTTCAGTTGGTTCAGTGAACCAATTCCAGGTTCACTGGGAGGTATTGTGAGAATAGTAAAAGGCCCATTCTTCATCCAACTTTCACTCACTACTTTTTGTTAGTGTGAATTACTCTCTGCTTGCTTATTTTATGTTTGGTTTGGTTTGGTTTCTGGGCCTCACCTAGGTGGCATTCGGGGATTACTTCTGACTTTGTACTCAGAAACCACTCCTGGAAAGCTCAGAAGATCATATGGGATGCTAAGGATCAAACCTGGGTCAACCTTGTATAAAACAAACACCCTACCGACTATACTATTGCTCCAGCCCAAACTTGTTTATTTTCTATAGTAACAAGGTATTGCCGTATATTTTTCTTCATCCAGCCCTGAAACAACTGTTTCTGTAAAGAACCCTGTTTCCATCTAGTGGACAATGTTATTTAGAAATCAGGATCTGGGCTAGAGGCTCTGTGATGCTAAGTCCTGAGTTTGATACCAAGCACTAATACCATAGAAACAAAACAAACAAAAAGAAACTGTAGAAATCAAAGTCTTCCTCCAGATCTTCTTATAGTTTTCTGCTTTTTGAGGTTTCTACTCAAAATCTTCCTCACAGACAGAGCTATCAACTAAGAGCCTGCATGCATTTCTTTTATATAAAAAGCTACAGATAGGGGGCCAGGTGGTGGCGCTGAAGGTAGGTACCTGCCTTGACTGCGCTAGCCTAGGACGGACCGCGGTTCGATCCCCCGGTTTCCCATATGGTCCCCCAAGCCAGGAGTGACTTCTGAGCACATAGCCAGGAGTAACCCCTGAGCGTCACCGGGTGTGGTCCAAAAAAACAAAACAAACAAACAAAAAAAGCTACAGATATAAGGGAATCCTAGACATTTTGTTTGCAGTTCATTCAGCAGTTTTGATGGGTGGGATTGGGTGAGAATTAGTTTATGACTGAGAGAGTGATTATTCAGTGGGTTTTTGTGTGATTCAGAAGAGACAGAAGGCACCATTTTCTACAGTTGTTATCTTCACATTGTAGAAACAATAATATGGGTGAATGGGTTTTCTAACTCAAACTTAGAAAGTTAAAAAAACAAACAAAAATGGGTCCCTTAGCACTGGGATTCAGTAGCAAAACATACAGTAAGAAAACATTATTTAACTTCATTTCTTGGTAATTGGTAGTGAAGACATGTTCATGGGAGGTGCCATGAATGCAAGGCATGAACTTTTACTCTGGACTCACATTCCCTGCCCCTTTGGAGAATTTTGACTATAGTTTCAGTCACAGTGTGGAAGATCCTTGTAATGAATCAGATATTATTACTGTCTTTCTTCACTATTTGCTTGCTGGTCTGAACAAGGATAGTGCTCAATGAGATATTCGTTTTTAAAAATATCATCTTTAAGCATCTTAATTACAAACATGATTGTAGTTGGACTTCAGTCATAAAAAGAATACCCCCCTTCACCAGTGCAACATTCTCATCATCAATGTCCCCAATCTCCCTCCTCCTCCTGTATTCCTGACATGCAGTCAATTTCTCTCACTCAGTGAGTTATTCTTAAATCTACCCTAGATTCATTGGTATGCTTGTATATTTAATCATGCCCACTTACAGGTGAAGGAAAGTGATTGACATCATTTGTCCATTCTGTGTTATAAGTAGTTCCATCATATCATTAACTAGCAGGAAAATAGGCACACATTGTTTGTCATGAGTTTCTACAAGTGCCACCAACCTGGATTTTGATATCTATCTATAAATCATTAGAACCATACATTCATTTAATTTTAAAAAATTGGGAGGTTATCAATTTGGATGATACCTGGTTAAGTTCTGGAGCTTTTCTGTTTTTTTCACTTAGGAGTCATTCCTGACAGTGCTTAGGAGATCAAATGTAGTGCTGGAGATTCTAACTAAGGGCGTGATTAAGGTAAGTGCCTTAACCCATGTGCTACCTTTCTGGTCCTTAATTTTTAAAAATGGATAGGGAGGCAACTTTGACCATATTCAGTAGTAGTCTAGTCTTACCCCTGGCTCTATGCTCAGGGGAATCACTCCAGGCAATGTTTGAGGACTGAATGCAAGGCAAAAGTAATTTTATTTTATTTTATTTTATTTTATACACTGTGATTTACAATACTGTTAATAGTCAAGTTTTTGAATAAAACATTTCAACACCATGCCCTCCATCAGACCAGCACATTGCAAGGCAAATACTTTAACTCCTGTACATTCTCTTTGACCCCAGTCACCTATCTAAGCATTAAACGTCCACAAAATTTAAAAAGTTCTATTTTTTGAGGGTCCAAGGGTCAGTGAAATAGACTGGAGTCCTTGCTTAGTGGAGGCTCAGTGATCACCCTGTGCCTATGTCCAGCCAGGATGCCTCGCTAGAAGCAAGTAGTAAGGGGGAAAGAACAGGTGAAAAAAATCAGCAAAACGTTTTGAAATCAAATCTGACTTTATGATAAAAGTGGCTGAGATTTCCCACCTGAACTTTTCATTTTTACAAACTCCAAGGGAAGTTGTCTGGGTTGAATTCTGCAAGCAGGGTTTGTAGGTCCCAGGAGTTAAAGGCATCTGGGCACTGAGCTGTAGGTGGAACCTGGACACTCTTGAAGAAGTGGAGCATCTCTGACCCCTACTGGCTGCCATGTGTGCTGCAGCTTAGTGATGGTCCTGGCCCTTCCCTAACTGCTCCAAGTTCTCATTGCTAGATAGTTTCTTGTTTGCTGTATTGTCCAAATATTTTACTTTACTTGATTTCGTCATTTCTCATTGATTTCCCTTATATTTTAAACATTATTCTCCTTATGGTGTGGCAGATAGCTCTCCTGTCAGTATATTATGTCTAGATTTTATAGTCTATTTTCTTTTGATCAGAAAATGTTTTCATTTGATCAGAAAACAATGGCATCTGTGACTGGTTTCCACTTCTGATGTTCTGGTCACCAGAATATAAATTCCAGAAGACTTGCATTTTTGTTTCTAAGAAGTTCTTTTTTAGCAATCTATTCCAGAAAGCCCGGATTCTCTCGTGATCTCCTGATATCCCTGTGTAGAGTATATGCATCAGCTATAGAATGAAACAGGCTCTGGCCAGGCCCTAAATCTCTGTGGAGAAATCACAGCAGTTCATGAAAGCTCAGGCCAGAGGGTCACAAAACCCAGTCTACAATCAGGCTTTTCCAATGTTGAGTTCACTCGAGCATATGAGTCCTTCTATCTGTTTGATGTTACTATCACCTTAGAGCCTGGATTGTCCTGAATTACATTGGACTGGAACAAGGTGGAGCCTAGATGGAACAAAGAAGCTGGAGTGAGACGCTGGCATTCCAGTAACTTTGATCTTATGGATCTAGCTACTCCCACTGATCTTTGAAAACAACACAACACTTGAACATTATAAATAATCCCCAGAGGAGCATTTCCTGAGTAGTCAGCATTTTATGAATTCCAATTTTGGATCAAGACCAGAATCTAACTTGAAGACACTTTATACAGAGAGTTCTCTGACTGTTACTAACTTGGCCTTATCTTACCACTTTATTGCATAAGCCTGTTTCAGCTGTTTCTTTCCAGGCTGGAGGATTCTTGTCTCTCCAATTACTTTCAGAGACAAAACTGGGAAAGGTTTGATTCTAAAGCCCTCTTTTCAGCTCTTGTTTCTTAGGGCCAGCAGAGGGAGCCTGGGATTAGCCTTGTCAACCTGAGAGTGAAAGATTACTTTGTTGGGCTGAGAGATCCCTGGACTCTCCTGGGAAGATGCATTTCACCCTCTGAGTTCCCAGCACACAGAGAAAAATCTTGAGAAATGGAGCTAAACCTTTTGAGACCACAAGTACAATCATCTCTACTGGGAACTAGGAAGAGTCTTGAGACCACACTCACAGAGGGCAGCGGGAGAGAATGTAATTGAATGCCTCTTTTTGAGAATTATAAAGACTAAGGTAGAAAAGCAGCAAATTCCTTGGCCCGGTTTATTGACAATTACCGACATTCTAATATGTCTGTAGTAGGGGTCAGTAGTAGTAGTAGTAGTAGGGATCTGGGAAGCAGAGGCATTCAAGGGATCCAGAACAAACTCAAATGTATATGCTCCCTCTTCTGAGAAATTTACAGATTTACAGTCAACTATATTGTTTTGCCACTTGTCACATTTTCTGCATTTTATATTCCTTTTAAGCTTGTATACCCAAAATATGGAAGTACTTGTTAAAAAATTATATTTCCAAACTTCCCTTTGAATTTTAAATGGGCCTGTGCCTAATATGCAGAAAACCCTGTAGAGATTCTTGGAGTGTGGCAATAGCATCCTCAGCCAACATCTATGTATTTTTGCTCAAGATTAGCATGAAGATCAGTTTCATTGCTTAATACTAGGCAAGCCTGATCAAGCAATGTAAAGCGGTGGTATCACATTCAGTGGCACACAAAGCAATACAAGACCCACAAATAAATACAAGGTGTGATTCCTAGGTACAAGAAGCTACCTGTCTACCTGAGAAAATGAGGCATAATCCAAAACAAGCAAAGAGAAGCATCAAGAAATAGAATGATAATGATACCTATTATGTAATCGGTGCTTACTCTGTTTTAGGCACTGTACTAAATGCATAAGTAAAACCTCCCTAAATTCTCAGAATTTTTTGAAGTACTTATCATTATTACTATCAGTATGATGGAAAGGAAATCAAGACACATAACATTTGAGTACATTATCAGAATTACTTGGAATCTTCCGGTCTTACACCCCAAAATGACTTTTACTACCCAACCACTTCTTCTGGATCAAAGCAACAGGAGTTTTAAGAATAGAGATAAGCATGAACTCTTTGGGATCCTGGGTGTGGCTTGGGGCTAAGAACAGGAGGAAAGAGGGAGTTGGAATACTCTTCAGCAGAGAAGAGAAAATGCTCATGGCATTTTGGGTTAGCAAACCCGCTGCCTGCTACAGATGCTTCATGTGTATTTCGGAAATGGTGCATTGAAGCCAAGTTATGGAAGTATAGCCTCAAATAACTCCCTTAGAAACTGGGATCAAAGAAAGTAAAAATGGATCCAACATAGACAATAAGTCTATCACTTCCATACTTCTCATGGGAGGTGACAAACATAAGTATTTGATTTATGAGTAGTAAATGGCAGCCAGGGCCACAATATTCCCAGTGAGGTCTGACTAGATTCTTTTTGTTTTGTTTTGTTTTTTGGGTCCGGGCAGTGCTCAGGGGTTACTCCTGGCTCTAGGAAATTGCCCCTGGCAGGCACAGAGGACCATATGAGATGCTGGGATTCAAACTACTGTCCTTCTGCTTGAAAGGCAAACGCCTTACCTCCATGCTATCTCTTTGGTCCCCAAGCTCTGACTAGAGTCTAGCCCAGATACTTCTTATTCTAATCCCTGCAACTTTGATTTATGAACAAATAATATCTAATCCCTAATAGGTATGTCACCAAGTCCTTTTCATATACAATTTTGCTTCTTTTTGTCTTTTGTTTGTTTGTTTGTTTTTTGGGGCCATACCTAGTTGTGCTCAGAGCTTACTTCTTTCTGGTTCTGCATTGGGGGGTGACTCCTGGCACTACTCTGGGACCATATGGGATGCCAAGGATTAAATCCAGGTCAGTGACATGCAAGAAAAGCACCCTACCTACTATAGTATCCCTTTTTGTTGTTGTTGTTTGTTTGTTTTGGGCCACGCCCAGTCGCGCTCAGGGGTTACTCCTGGCTCTGTGCTCAGAAATCACTTCTTGCAGGCATAGGGAACCATATGGGATGCCAGCATTTGAACCACAGCCTGTCCTAGATCGGCTGCTTGTCAGGCAAACGCCCTACTGCTGTGCAATCTCTCTGGGCCCCCTACTATATTTTAAACATTCTTTTATTCTTAAAACTAATCCTAGATATTTTCAGCTTCCTCACTCTATTCCTCCTCTGCTGTACTTCTCCTCTCTCCTATTGAAGATGGAGCGGTTTTGTGAACACTGAGGCTCACAAAACAAGTTACTAAGAGCATCCCAACTAGGAAATGACCAAGTCAAAGCTCAAACTTTGCTCCATTTACTAATTCACTCTACAAACATTAAGTAGTCACACAGTCTTAGGGAGCTCAGGGTAAGTGTGTGAATTAAAAAAAAAATAGGTTTTCCCTGAACATGCCATCATTTACAGTAGGGAGAGTGTATATGAAATACATGAAAGAAATTTTTAAAAACAAAATAATTAATTCAAATGCACTTTATTTCATTTCTCTATGAATGAGAGGAGCTCATAGGATCAACTTGGGCTGGAGAAAGAACTCAATGGACATAGGCAGCAGTAGTCCTTGAACACCACTAGGTGTAGCTCACATCACTGGCCCCCGAAAGTATTATGTGCTATTCCTGCAAAAATAAATAAATAAATACATACATACATAAATACATAAATGCATAAATAAATAAATAAATAAATAGCTATGAATCTGATTTCCATAGTGTCAAGTCCACTTTAGGAACTTTTTTCCAAGGAAAGGGCTTACGTGCTGGCTGATATCAGACTGCCACCTTCTGGAAAATAGCAGAACTGACCTAGAGTTTCAAAAAACAAATGACTAATGTGGGTTGTTCAATAGACTCCTCAGTCTAGATCAGTGGTCTCAAACTCAATTTACCTGGGGGCCGCAGGAGGCAAAGTCGGGGTAAGGCAGGGCCGCATAAGGGATTTCACTTACCGAATATTAGCAATAAAAAATCTCGTTCGTGGGCCCGGAGAGATAGCACAGCGGCGTTTGCCTTGCAAGCAGCCAATCCAGGACCAAAGGTGCTTGGTTCGAATCCCGGTGTCCCATATGGTCCCCCGTGCCTGCCAGGAGCTATTTCTGAGCAGACAGCCAGGAGTAACCCCTGAGCACCGCCGGGTGTGGCCCAAAAACCAAAAACAAACAAAAAAATCGCATTAAACATTCGCATACCCCGAACGGAACTGCTCCGGGTATGCGAATCGAATGTTTACTGCGATTTTTTTCTTACTTAATGCGATTTTTATTGCGATTATTCGGTAAGCGAACAATCGCGAATACTGCGATATTTGAAGGCCGGCCGTGGGCCAAAAATGTTGTACGGAGGGCCGCGAGTTTGAGGCCCCTGGTCTAGATTGACAACCCGCAATTGCTCCTAACCACCCCCATTTTATTTATCTGTGTATTATTTACTTAGGTAGGTTGTGTACCACTCATCAGAGTCAGG
>PVKC010026061.1:0-16263 GCA_004027635.1 Crocidura indochinensis | reverse complement strand
TAAAATTTATTTTTATTTTGTATTGAATCACCTTGAGTTGCTTATGATTGAGTTTCAGTCATATGCTGTTTGAGCACCCATCCCTTTATCAATGTCCACTTCCCTCCACCATTGTTTTCAGTTTTCTCTCTTGTCCCACAGCCTGCTTCTACGGTAGACACTCCTTCTATCTTTTAGGCATTGTGATTTGCAATCCTATTATGGAAAGAGTGGCATGCATATCACTTTACCTACTTTAGCATCCAGTTCTTGTCCTGAGTGATTATCTCTCACTATCATTGTCAGTGGTACCGTCTTTGTCCTAATCCCCCTTGTGGTAAGCTTCCCACTAAGGAGCAGTCCTGACTTTCATTTCTATTGTCTTTGGGTATTATTACCCTACTTTTTTCTAAACATCCCCAAAATGAGATCACTCCATTTCTCTCTTCCTGTGACTCATCTCAGCATAATGCTCTACATGTGTATCCATGTAGTAGCTAACTTCATGACTTCATCTTTTTTTCTAGTGGATACATAGTATTCCATCATGTAGATGTACCATTTTCTAATGGATGCATAATATTCTATTATGTAGATGTTCCACAGTTTCTTTTGTACTCATCTATTATTGGACACTTGTATTGATTTTAGATCCTGGCTAGAAAAGTGTTGCTAAGAATATAGGAGTATGAATACCCTTTTTGCATTGTGTATTTGGGCCCATAAGCTAGGAATTACTGGGTCATATGGAAGCTCAATTCATTTAGGATTTCTTCCTGGTGTGAAATGATCTCTTTGTCTCATAACCTTTATGAACCTGAATTTTATTCATCTAATATGAATAAAACCACGAGGCCTTTATAGAGGGTTGCTAGCTTGACTGTCTGCTAACCTTTAACTTTGAGACAGTGTTTGCTCTATTTATATGTTTATTGCACACAGCGGTGTGGGGTTCAATTTTCTAATTCAGTTTGTGACTGTCCCTTGATGAATTTAAATTTTTAACATTAAGAGAGATTATTTTCATGGAGTTTTGTGCTATCTTTCTGTAGAAGTTTGGTGCGTTTATGAGTTTGCCTTGTCTTAAAGTAGACCAGTTAGTTTTTCTTGCAAAGTCGGTCCCAAATCTACAAAGTTCCTGAATTGTCACTTATCTGTAAAGTTGTGTGTAGTTCTTTTAACTCTGACTGAGAGTCTGGCTGGGTAATGTACTCCTTTTGATGTGTTAATTTCATTGAAGTTAATTTTCTTATTAGATCCCCTATTGTCTTTGGGCCCAAAGTGTTTCTTTTGATAGGTTTGCTATAAATCTTAGTGACACTCCTTTGAACGCAATTTCCTCTTTTTGAGCTTGCTACTTTCAGTATTCTATATCTATAGCTATCATTATTTTAATTAGGATGTGTCTTGGATTCTCTTTATTTGGTCTTTTTTTTTTTTTAGCTGATACCTTTCAGGTTTCCTGTGCATGTGTTCTCCAGCTCTGGAAACTTTATAGCAATGATATCTTTGACTGTTGCTTCTTCATCAGCACTGAATTCCTACTGAGACAATAGGGATCTTTACATTGTTCCTCTTGAATTCATCCCAAAGCCCTATTATCAGCTGTTCATTTGTTTTGAGAAAGTTTTCCCAAATTCTGTTGTTGTTGGAGGTTTATTTGCACCTCATCTTGGAGCTCACTGATATTGTTGTCAACTGTTGTTACTCTACTGTTGTTACTTTCCATTGTGATTTTCATTTTATCTATAAAAAATTCCAGTTAAGGAAATGGAGAGCCTCTCTAGAGTACAGGCGAGGGGTGGGTGGGGAGGAGGGAGATTTGGGACAATGGTGATGGGAACGTTGCACTGGTGATGGGTGGTGTTATTTACATGACTGAAACCCAAACACAATCATGTATGTAATCAAGGTGTTTAAATAAAATATATTTATTGAAAAAATTCCAGTTAACAAATTTGCTTGTAGTTTTCTCATTTCTTCTCTCAAACCTTCCTTTAATTGTTTTTCATTCCATTGTATTTTTTTCTTTTTGGTTTTCTGGGCCACACCCGTTTGATGCTCGGTTATTCCTGGCTAAGTGCTCAGAAATTGCCCTTGGATTAGGGGGGGCCATATGGGACGCAGGGGGATCATACCGTGGTCCTTCCCTGGCTAGCGCTTGCAAGGCAGACACCTTATCTCTAGTGCCACCTCGCCGGCCCCCCATTCCATTGTATTTTTGAGCTCGTTAAACATCCTCAGCATTAATTTCCTGCAATCTATATAGGTGGATATTCCTGCTTGAGTCCTCTGTGTTTACTAAGTATTGTGGCATTCTGAATTGTTTTCCCATGGTGCTTGTGAGTCTTTCCAATACACTATCCCATTGCCAGGGAAGATTCTGGGAAAACTTGGTGGTTGTAATTACTTCTTTCCCTTTAAAAAATTTTTCCTTCCAATTTAGTGTGCCTGTGTAATAAGATAGAGCCTCTTGTACTATTGCAAGGAATTTACTGTTTGGCCTGAACTTAATGCTACTTACTGCTATTCTGATAAGAATTCTAGTGTCCCTTATTTCCAAAGCTACATTTGTGTGTTTTTGAAGGAATGTTGATTGGAATAAAGGCAATAGCCTACACTATTGAGCTAATGTGGTTGCCATAGCCAAGGAGTCCTAGTAAAAGTTCATTCAGTACAAGAGGTCAAGATATGGACCTTATGTGATATGGAGGGGGAGATTATCTGGCAGATGTTAGCAAATTACCCACTTAGGAAACCATACCTTCCATTAGTTTAACCTGTGTGAGGAGCCAAGTGCAATTGCTCTTTCAGTTTGTTTGTTTAGTGGTTTTTTTTTTTTTGGTCACACCCTGCAGCACACAGGGTTTACTCCTCTATGCTCAGAAATTTCTCCTGGCAGGCTCGGGTGACCATATGGGATTCTGCATGCAAGGCAAATGCCTTACCTCTATGCTATTTTTTTGGACCCTGCTCTCTCAGTTTGAGTTTTGCCAGGCTCTGTTAGTTTAATCAGAGTTCACAATCCCACCAAGTCTCATAGGTAAAGGGAAGAGTGTGTTCAGGTCTTACCAGGTTGCTTGTAGAGTGAGGGATTCCAATAGGTGCCAAGGAGTATGGTATACTCCCCATTAAAATTTCTAACTTAAAAAAAAGTGGAGTAACACCAAATCCTGCCACTCCAGCATTCTTTTTTCTGGTTTTGTTTTGGTTTTTGTCTGTTTTTGATATTATTTTCCTTCTCTTTTTTCTTCCACTTTTTTCTTTTTTTTCTCTCTTGTGGATATTATTTTTTCTTTTCTTTCTTTCTTTTTTTTAGTAGTTGATATCAAATTTTTTCTTCTCTTTTCCTTAACCTTTATATCTCCAACAGAATAGCATAACTTGAAACATTCAGCCTCATAAATTGAGGGGGGAAAAGGATGATACCAGGACTAGTCATATGAACATGCAGTGTAAATAAAAAATGACCAAACTGGAACACCAAACAGGATAGATACCCAACGTACAACAAGCTGTAAAGTGGAGACCAGTTACACTAGTATTCTGGAGGGGAGGGAGGGTAAAGGAGGAAGATATGGGAGACATGCTGGGAACAGGAGTAGAGGGAGGACAACATTGGTGGTGGGAATGCCCTTCATTCATTTTCACTATGTACCATAAATAATTCTGTGTAATGAACTTCAGTCACAATAGAAATTAAAAAATTTTTTCTAACTTAAGCCTATTACCCATTGATTTTTTAAAAATACATTTTTGTCTGCATGTACTGCCTACTAGAACATACATTTCTAGGTCCATTAAAATATGCGAAGACCTGAATCTAGAAGATACTTTTACCAAGAACCATTATACAGATTGTCAGAATAACCTTCTTGGGGATCTTGATGTTGACCAAGGATCATCAACATAGTGGAAGTATTGACTTACCAACCACTGCTGAATATTGGTTAAAAACACAGTTGGTGTTTTTTTTTTTTCTCTGAGCTGTTTAGCCATCCACCACTCAGTTCATGAAGTATTTCTATCAGAGTGAGATTAGTTATTGAAAAAGTTACTTCACTGCTTAAGAACATTAATAGATGATTAGACACAAAGGGAAGAAAAAATCCATCCCTAGCTCTGAATGGAAAAAGCTTGCTTTTCTTCCAGTGTAAGACTATAGTCCTGACTGTATTATGTGTAAAGTCAGTGGATAGTCCAGGAATTTAATAGAGAACTTCTAGAAATGAGATAATCATAAAAAAGCTTGGTAAACTCTCCTATTGACATGGAGGCAATTTAATTACATATAAAACATAAAAAGGCATGTGAAAAAATAAAAATCACGGAACCAAGCATACACAAAACCACACACAAAATTAAAGTGTTAGACATAAATCCAATCATATAAAAATAACATATAATCAAATGAACTAAATATGCAATCAACAGAGAAGACTGTAAGTCTATTCAAATTAAAATGTATCACTAGAGTGAAAAGTTTGTGTTTTGCATGTAGCCAAACCTGGTTCAATCACTAGCACCACAATAGTTTCCCAAACCTTGCCATAAAGCAGAGCCAAGAGTAAGAGAAAGGGACTTTCACTCACTGCTTGTGAATGCTGACTAGTCCAGCCTTTGTTGAAAAACAATATGGATATTCCTAAAAAAAACTAGAAATTGAGCTTCCATATAATTAGGCAATTCCACTCTTAGGGTATATTCTCTAGGAACCCAAAAATACCATGCAGAATGAACTATAGAATGCACCATGCTGCATTTCTATGTTCATAACAGCACTTTTTACAATAGCCAGAATCTGAAAACAACCCAAGAGACAATAGAGAGGAGGAGAGCCAGGAAGACTAGTGTATGGTAAAAAGCTTGCCACAAAGAGAGATGAGTGCAGTTAGAGTAGAGAAGTAGAGTATCCACTATGACAATGATAGTTGGAACTTATCACTCAGGACAAGAATTGGGTGCGAAAGGAATAAAGTGACATGCATGATACCTCTTTATTAAAGATAGTGCAAACCACAGTGTCAAAAGGAGAAAGAGAAGCAAAATGCCTGCTGCAGAGAAAGGTGGGGATGGGCAGGTGAGAGAGAAACTAGAAACACTGGGGGCAGAAAATGTGCACTGGTAAAGGGTGGTTTATGTTCTATGACTGAAACTCAGTTATGAACAATTTTACAACCATAAAGTAATATTATAATAAAGTAATTATTAAAAAAAGAAATTAGATAAAGAAGTACACGTTAAAACTAAAAAAAACATGGGAAAGATCATCATAGGTATTCCAGTAAACAACAGTAAAACAGAAAATTGAAAAAGCAAGAAAATGATCAGTGAAACCAGAATTCAACTTTTTAAAAAGGTAAGCAAACCAGCTATAATGAATAAGGAAAGAATAGAAAATTTTAAGTTAACAAAAATGAAACAGTAGACAGAACAAATTTGTGCTGTTTTTTTTAACTTTTATATAACAGGTAAAATGGAATTTCATAAAATGTAACAGACTCATAGAACAAAGTCAATAAGGAAATTGGATTATATCAGTGATCAAAAATTTTCTGATGAAGATAAGCCCAAACCAGGTTTTCACTGGTGACTTCTAACAAAAGAAATAGCAATACAATGAAAATTTGTTTAGAAAATAGAGGGAAGATTTCACAACTTATTTTGTGTGGCCAGTATGACAGATATAAAGTCAGAAAAAAACCACACACACACGCACACAAACACATAGCAGAATAATATTCCTCATGGACACAGACTTAAAATATCTAAGAAAGAGAAAATCAGGCAATCAAGTAGCATTTTTTTTTACAGTATAGTTTTGGGAGTATGTTCCAAGTGGGATTTGGCCCCAAAGCAAAGTATGATTTAATATCTGCAAGTGATAAAATGTAACAGATCATACTCATGAAATAAAGGTCACCTCCCACTCCTACCCCTAGAAGGTCCATGCAAGTATTAGTATGGATGAGATAATTTCTGACAGTATTCAGGTTTGTGACATCAGGTTCAGGGATGGCTCAGCAATTTTAGGGAGGTGAAGACGGGGCCTGTGACCCTCCTAGTTTTATTTGTAGAGTCTGAAATCTCAGTTTACTATATCATTTTCCACTTTTTTTTTCCTATCACAGTAACATTGCCATTTGAAGTATGATAGCTATCAGAAGCAGAACCTGTAAAGGCCAAAATCTGCCTCTCACATAAGGGTGGCACAGTAATAAGACCTAATGTCCACACCGCTGAGAGAATAAGAGGGTAGATACCTGGGAGGAGCTTGACATATGCCTCATAAACATACCTTTTGCTTCTCCCTTTTATTCAAGAAAAAAAAACTCATTCCTCTTGGCTACTATTTTTGAGTGATGATATTTCATGTGCTTTGGATTCCTAAAAGCTTTTCACTGTCACAAGTAAATGGTAATACTATGCTTTTCAATATCTGATAAGCATCTGTAAAGCCAGAGGCTGTTAGCTAATCTGGCCTTGCACTTCAACCACTTGGTTTTGTTGTTTTAAACTCTCATTTTACATTTTGATGTTTTGGTTCCTGTACCTGAAATCTCAGAATTTGTAAGAAAACAAGTGTCTTCCTTGCTGTGCCAATAACTATAGCTGCAGGCTGATAACTAGTCAAGGAGTGGTCAAAAGATTGGGGAGGCTCAGGACTGGCACATGAAGACCCATGCAAAGTGTACCAAAGCATTCTAGAAAGGACACCTCTTTTCTTAGACAAGAGTTAATGGCATCAGCCTCTGAGCTCGTAAATCTCTTTGAGGGCAGACTCTACAGACCTTTTACTCTACCTTTTCACTCTCAGACGCTTGAGTGGGGTAAATCATAATCTTTGTAAAGATTTGCAAATTCTGCTACAAAATCTGTGTTCCCCTGAACACCAGAGCATTGAAGGTAAATGGAAAACTTGTAAAACTGTATGTTGGGTGACAAACCCCTCTGGATTGGGGGTTTCCCCTCTATAAATGCTCAGGATAGATCTCCCCTGGGAGAGGGACAAAAGGACAGATAAGAGATAGTCACAGGGTCATTCTCTATATGGACACATTGGTGGAGGGTAGTAGACACTGGTAAAAAGATTTGTGTTGGAATATTGGATGCTTGAAAAATCATGGTTCAATTTTTTTTGGGGGGAGCCACACCTGGTGGTGCTCAGGGCCTACTTCTAGCTCTGTGCTCAGAAATTGCTCCTGGCAGGCTCAGTGGACCAAATGGAATACCGGGAATAGAACCCAGGTTCGTCCTGGGTCAGTTGTGTGTAAGGCAAGTAACCTACCACTGTGCTATCTCTACAGACCAAGGTGATTCAATTTTAAAGGCAGTCACAGGAACTCCAGTGATAATAGTTCCTGCTCTTATTCAGGGCTTTCTGAAAGTCCGATTTTTAGAAAATACTATTAAATTACATAGATGAAGGGAAATGTTCTGAAAGGGATTAAAATCACTTTTCTTTCACTTTTGTCTTAAGTAAAACTGCCTTCAGGGAAGAGTTTCAGGTCAATCTACACTGTGGTTTTTAAGTTAAATGGCCTTGCAACTGTGGACATTAACTCCAGTCAATCAATCTCAAAAATTTTTACCAAAGAGTTCAAACATTTTTTACTCTAAATAAACACTGCAGCAACACATTTTCAAATCATCTTATACTAACTTCGAATTTAACCACGTGACTGGCTTTGGCCAATAAGACAACATTTCATACAGCTAAGGTTTAAAAAGCTTCTGTAGAGGTCTGAGCGGTGGTGCAGGTGGTAGGGCATTTGCCTTGTGCGTGCTAACCTAATGAAGACCGCGATTCAATCCCCCGGTGTCCCATAAGGTCCCCCAAGCCAAGGGCGATTTCTGAGCGCATAGCCAGGAGTAAGCCCTGAGCGTCACTGGGTGTGGCCCCAAACCCCCCAAATAAAAAGCTTCTGTACTTTGGATTCACTCTCTTAACTACTGGGCAACAGCTGCCATGTGAAATTTATGAAAATCATCTGGGGTAAGAGACATATGATCCAACTGCCACTGCTACCCAGCCTGTGGTCAGCCAATAGGCACAAGCATGGCTATGAAGCTGAATGGAAGTAAATCATGTATTCACTGAACATCCAGGAGAGAAGGAGAGAGCAGCTAAAAAACAATTGTCCAGCTGAGGCCTATGCAAAGTATTGACTTTTGAATTATGATCAAAATTATATATACATATATGTTGGTTTTTGGGCCACACCGGTGACGCTTAGGGGTTACTCCTGGCTATGCGCTCAGAAATTGCCCCTGGCTTGGGGAACCATATGGGATACCAGGGATCGAACCCAGGTTTGTCCTGGATCAGCCGCATGCTAGGCAAACACCCTACCACTGGCACTATCGCTCTAGCCATTAAAATTAATATTTTAATCTAGTAAATTTTGGGGTAATTAGTTAAGTATTTTTTTTGTCCTGCCCAGTGGTGCTGAGGGGTTACTCCTGACTCTGAGATCACAAATTACTCCTGACAGGCTCTTGCGAACATATGGGATGCCAGAGATTAAACCTGGGTCAGCTGTGCGCAAGGAAACACCCGACTAGCTGTGCTTTTGCTCTGGCTCCTAAGTATCAAATATTAAATGAAACTTGTTCCTTTATCATTTCTTGTAATGAAAAACAAATAAATATTAGAACAATCAGTATATATTGTGACTCTTCTAAATAATCATTAGCTTTCTTGTTTTTCAGGGAAAAAAGTGAATAAACGAGTCAGGAATACTGCACAGAAAATAATTTTCGCGAAGTTCTAAACCACCAAACTGTTTTTAGTGGTGTCCAAATTCTACATGAATGTACTAACAGTTTTAATTGAACACAGGCACCACACCTCTGTCTTAATTTTTCCTCATCAGAGTTGGGAGAAGGAACATTTCTAGTCCAGGCCAGTAATAATCCGACCATCTAACTACTAGTTACTATAAAATATTAACATATGATAGGTACCACTAGTATGGGTGACATGCAGTTAAAGAATTTTTTGGAGAGGCCACCACCATTACTAGTAAGACAGAGGAACATAGTTCATGTTCCCAGTGACTGGACATATCTTCAAAGGCCCTGAATGACCAAGTTGAAAGTTTTGTCCCCATAAAAACCCTGCATCCTGGAATTTAATGTAAGAGACTGTTTCTGTGTGGCTTTCAGATCTTTCTAGATTTCTTTTTTTTTTTTTTTTGGTTTTTGGGTCACACCCGGCAACGCTCAGGGGTTACTCCTGGCTCCATGCTCAGAAATTGCTCCTGGCAGGCATGGGGGACTATTTGGGGCACTGGGATTTGAACCGATGACCTTTTGCATGAAAGGCAAACGCCTTACCTCCATGCTATCTCCCGGGCCCCTTTTCTAGATTTCTAAACCTACATCAACAGAGTAAAAAAATGTTTCAATAAAAATGGATATAGTACATCTGGCCAAAAAAAAAAAAAAAAGTAGATTTAGATGTACTATGAACAAGACCTTTGCATTTAATTATTGGGATTTTGAATTTTTAAGTTTGTTTTGCCAAGTTCAATCTTATGGCCTTGTTAAATCTTGAGGTAAGGATAAACTTTTGAGTTTATTTCATTGTGAAATTACAGAAGATAATTAAGGACTTTTAACACATATGCTAATCTCCTGTTCCTCTTCACTAACCCTAGTTTCTGTAGGCATTTATTGGATTGATGTATAGCTCTGGGTGGTGCTCTGGGTTTACACATGATTCTATATTTAGAGATCACTCCTGAGAATGCTTGGGGGATCTGATGTAGTGCTGGGGATCTAATCAGGCTTGGCCTCATGCAAAGCAAGTGCCTTTCCCTCTGTACTATTTTTTTGGCCCAGTGAAAGTTTTTTTTTTTTTTTTTGTAGGGGGCACAACAGCAGTGCTCAGGGGGTAACTCCTGGATCTGCACTCAGAAATTACTCCTGTCAGGCTTGGGGACCATATGGGATGCTGGGGATCAAATCCAGATTGGTCGTGTGCAAGGCAAACACCCTATCCACTGTGCTATTGCTTCAGTCCCCCAGTGAAAGTTTTTGAGGACAGTCTGTGGATATAAATAAAGAGGGTATAATGAGGCCCATCAGGTGACCAAAATATTGTGGACCTTTTAGATTTTTAGTGATGGGGATCTCATTCCTCTCTTGGGCATATCTTCCCCATCTCATGTTCTGTAGGTTTTAGCAATTCTAATGAATTATGTTTAATCTATTCACAACATTCTATTAGGTTGGGATTCTCTTTCCATCTCTTTCTGATGATCTTCCTATTCTTCTCCAGACGTTCTATACCCTGAGAACAGAACCCTGAGTATGCTGTGGGTACTGCTGGGGGGTGGCCCCAAATAAACAAAAACAATAGAAGAGTAGGCTGGTCGATAAAAGAGGCAAGAAGTCAGTAGCCTCAGTCACATCTAAAGCACAGAACCATCAGCACTGTAAACATGAGGCCCAAACTACAGTTTGCATTAAAAACTTGCATGACAACAGGCATTTAAAACAAGCCTGTCACAGAAGAAGGAGGGGAGCGGTGAGAGATAGGGATTATCAGTGAGGAAAGTTGACATTGGTGGTGGGTTTGGTGTTGGGGCATTATATATCTGGACATTAATATGAACAACTTTGTATATCATAGTGCTTTAAAAATAAATTCTAAACTGCCACTTCTGCATTTCCAGTCTCCTATGGCCTGAGGTACATTCAAACTTCTCAGACTACACCCATTCTTGCAGATAACAAAAGTGGTTGTTGTATCTCCTCAAGGTTGTCAGACAGTGGGAATTTCCAACCGACCTGCTGGCAACCATTAAATCTATTCATAACTCTATCTCATTACATTGGATCATCTCTAACTGGAATGCTGTTCAAAGGCCCCACTCAGCTTGACCATTTAGATTTTATCCGTTCCTTCCATCTTCTACAGATAATCTGAGTTTAAGTTTAAGACAAAGACTCCATGACGGCCTTCAGTCTGCCTGCATTTGTACACATGAATCAATGGCCTAATTTCTGCCAGGCACAAATCCATTTTTGCCCACCACCCATCCCTGCCGGCCTGTGATAACTACATTATCTGACCTCCATCTCCTGGAATTCCTCGTCCTCCTCCACATCATAGGAGAGTGTGTGGATCTTGATATCGTCTGAGGAAAGGTCGATGAACTTCCCATCCGGGTACTCCAGGCTCTCTTTGGTGGGTGACCGTTCCTCAATAAAGGTAGTCTCACAGCAGTCAGCAGCTACTCCATCCCCCCAGGAGCGCAGTACACCATCTGAGTAGAGGATGATGTTGGGGCGAAAGTGAGACTCCACTGACTGTTGCAGGGTGTTGGGGTCCAGCAGCTGTTGAACTGGCTCATTCCTGCTGCTGTCCAGAGAGGATGGAGCTGCATTGGCCATAGCCCTCCGGCTCTGGTACTGGAGAGCTGGGTACACAGACACCAGACCATCTCTGTTTTCAGCCAGTAAGGTTCTGGTGTTAATTAAGCCATTCCTCTTGCCAGCATCGCTGATTTTACTGTGTGCAAGCATGGCCTTCTGTTCAATGATGCCCTCCATATTGCTCTCTTTCCTGCAGGTGTTTGGTGGCTGGGTTGAACCTAAGGGTCACACTTGCTGCTCGGACCCATTTCTCCTGGGGAGAAAGAAAATGGGGATGAGAAAAGCATACTTGAAAAAGTGTTAATCTTTGGGGTTTGAAAGATAGTATAGTGCATAGGGTACCAGCCTTGCACACCCTTCCCCCGCCCCCATCACCATATATGGTCTTCCAAGCACCATCATATGTGAACCCTGAGCTGAGAGCCAGGGCCAACACCACTCTCCAGCCCTGCAAATCAAAAGAAAAAGTCTTAATCCCGTACTCAGGCTTTTTTTCAGAAAAGAACTATCATCTGATATACAGTAACTGGGAGAGTCAACTAATAATTCTACTCCTACGTATTCTGCAAATTAAAAAACTGCTCTATCATGGCAGATAGCCAGAGTAATCTAGAAATCAATTACCCACATCTCTACAAAGTCTCTGCTTCCAAATGAAGGAAATTCTACACAACTGGAACTACTGCAGTTCTAGAAAATCCTCTAGCTGCCAGCAGAATTCCTGAAATTCCTGGTATAATCCAATTCCATTAATATAGGATGGGTCCACAGGAAAAATAAAGCTCTAAATATGGAACGGAGATTAACTTATCTCAGATTCATATTTATCCATTTAAACAGACACACACACAAGAAAAGATGAGTTTAAAATAACTATCTCCCCAATATATTTTGAAAACAAATGACAGGAATACACACACACACACAGTTAATATACAAAACAATTTTCCTTGCTGAGGAAGTACTTGTGCATTCTAAAACAATATAATGCCCCTATTTGAATTAGCACAAACCCACACCTGTCTACATGGCCTCCAGATGGTCACAGGAAGAAGATTTGAATGATAAACAAGCTAAGTAAATATCATCTATATATTGGGGATGCAATTAGAAACGATTTCAATTTTCTTTCTGAATAGTTCTCCTTTCTAGGATTGTAAATCTTAAAAAAGATAATTATTAAGTTTAAGAATTTCAGAGAGAAGGACTAGAGAGATAGTACATTGGGTAGGGTGATTGTCTTGAATGCAGCAATCCCAGTTTTAATCCCCAGAATTCCACAGGGTCACCAGACTACCACTGGGAATAATTCCTAAATGCAGAGCCAAGAATAATCCCTGAGCATTGCTGAGTGTGACCCAACCCCCCCAAATAAACAAATAAACAAGAATTTTGGAGATAATACATTTGATCAGATTTCCCGCCCCTTCAAGTTTAAATACAATTTTGTCACATTGATCATAATAAGCTAAGTTTCAGCTCAATAAAATATACATCTAGAGCTGCTTATTATTTTAAGGCAATATGATAGGTGCTAACAAGAATACAAATATTAGTTCCTAATATAAAAATAAAATAAATAAAAAGTACAGGTCTGCAAAAACTGCTTAAACAATGAGCATCCCAGAAAAGTATACAGCATACAACAAAAATAAAATATTTTAAAATGGGTCCAGGTCAAAGGAAGCTGTAGGGCTGCGTCCTCACTTTCCAGGCTGCAGAGTTGGATTACTCCCCAGCTCAGGCAAGTCCTGTCGAGCATGTCCAGGGTGAGGGGAACTCAGCTCGCAGGTGCAAGGCCTGCACCTTCTTCATGGCCCTTTCCATGAAGGGGTGGCAGTGAGCATGCTGAAGACCTTTCTCAAGTAACAGAACAAAGAGCTTCAGAGGCCCGAGTTTGTCTCCTACCCCCATCTCCTTGCCCAGGGGAGATGGTACTCACACCCTGTTCCATAATTCGCACCTGAACCCCTTGCCAACCGGCTACCAAGATGACTAATACGTGAGACCCAGCGCCCAAGCCCGGGCACCACAGCATTTGTTTGGACCGATTTCCACATGCACAAGGAACACGTGTGGGACCCCAATTCGCAGAAGCCCAATTTCCCACCTTCCATTTCTCTGTTTCCAGCTGGGGGTGGTTTAAATAAGCATTAGATTGGTCACAAAAAAAGGAATATTTTAAAATGAGTTAAAAGTAATCAAGAATATAGAAATTATGAGATAACAATATAAGTTATAGAATTAAACAATTAGGCTCTGCTAAGGGAACTGTGGACTGAGGGGAGTCTTTTTCTGTGCTTCTGTCTTTTCTGAATTCTTGGAGCTCTCCCCAAAGACCAGAGCCCTGGGAAGTGAATCCAGAAATTGCTGCATTCTGAGGCTGCCAGCTAGCTAATGAGTGAGTAAGATCTGGTTGGCTGTGGAGATTCCCAATTGGAGAGCTGATTGCTCCTCCTGCGGGAGATTCTGCCCTACTGCGCTCTGCTAAAGGAACTGTGGACTGAGGGGAGTCTTTTTCTGTGCTTCTGTCTTTTCTGAATTCTTGGAGCTCTCCCCAAAGACCAGAGTCCTGGGAAGTGAATCCAGAAATCGCTGCATTCTGAGGCTGCCAGCTAGCTAATGAGTGAGTAAGATCTGGCTGGCTGTGGAGATTCCCAATTGGAGAGCTGATTGCTCCTCCTGTGGGAGACTCCACCCTACTGCGCTCTGCTAAGTGAACTGTGGACTGAGGGGAGTCTTTTTCTGTTCTTCTGTCTTTTCTGAATTCTTGGAGCCCAGAAGAGGTCCGCTTCGCTTTGCGGCTGCGTACTCTTTCTAACCAATAAACCCCATCACAACACGCAGGAAAAACCACACAACTGGCGTGACTATGCGGAAAGCTCGTAGGCAAACACTATGCACCGAGAATGAGGATGATGGGTTGGATGACCTTAAAAATCACAACCCTCTGCTTAACCTCTCAGATAAGGAACTTAAAATAGAAATATGGAATATGTTAGTAAAACTCCAAGAAAGCATAGATCGATCAGAACAGAACACAAAGACAGAACTCAGAAAACTCCAAACTGAAATAGCAGGCCTGAAACAGTAGCTCAACTGAAAAACTCAGTGGATGCCCTTGACACCAGGGTAACAGCAGCTGAAGAGAGAATCGGAGTACTGGAAGATGTGATGTATAAAAACTCAACACAGCAGAAGAAATGGGAAAAGAAACTTATAATAAATGATCAAGCAATGGAAAAAGTACTCAAGGAATGTGAACAGATGAAAATTGAAGTCTTTGATAAACCCAAAAGGAACAACATAAGAATAATTGGAGTCCCAGAGACCCAAGTAGGAGATCATCAGGAAGAATCAACTGTCAAAGACATCATCAAAGAGACAATACCAGAGTTAATGACTACACGCAATCAAATCCTGCATGCCCGAAGAGTACCAGCCAAGAGAGACCCAAAGAAAAACACCCCCAGACACATCATCGTTACAATGACAAATCCTACAGATAGAGATAGAATACTGAATGCAGCAAGATCAAAAAGGGAAATTATATTCAAAGGAGCATACCTGAGACTTACAGCAGACATGTCACAAGAAACTCTCAAGGCCAGAAGACAGTGGTGGGATATTGTGAAAGACTGAAAGAAATGAATGCCTCACCGAGAATATTGCACCCAGCCCGACTCATGTTCAGGTTTGAAGGAAGAATACATAGCTTCATGGATAAACACAGCTTAAAAACTTCACAGAAGATTACCCAGCCTTAAACAAAAAAACTGACAGGTCTACTCTAAGACAAGAGAGACCAACAAACACAGGAAACTTATATACAAAGATGACATCAAACCCTATGACAATCATCTCCCTCAATGTTAATGGACTAAATTCACCAATTAAAAGACACAGAGTGGCAAAGTGGGTCAAAAATATGAAACCAACCTTCTGCTGCCTACAAGAAACACATCTGAATAGGCAGAACTAACATAGACTCAAAATCAAAGGCTGGAGGAAAATCATAGAAGCAAACAATACCTTCAAAAGAGCTGGAGAGGCCATATTAATATCTGATGATGCCAACTTTATACTCAGAAAAGTGGTAAGGGACAAAGATGGACATTATGTTCTAATTAAGGGATATGTGCAACAGGAAGAAATCAGACTATTAAACATATATGCACCCAATGAGAGACCAGCAAATTATATAATATAGTTACTGACAAATCTGAAAGAAGAAATCAATGATAACACAATAATTATGGGAGACCTTAACACAGCCCTATCAACACTCAATAGGTCAACCAGAATGAAACCCAACAAAAATATACTGGTCCTGAAAGGAGAAATGGAAGAAAGAGGACTAGTAGATTTATATAGGACACTTCATCCCAAAAAACCTGGATACACATTCTTCTCCAATGCACATGGGTCATTCTCCAGGATAGACTACATGCTGACACATAAAACATACCTCCATAAAATCAAGGGGATAGAAATCTTGCAAGCTACCTTTTCCGACCACAAGGCTCTGAAATTAGATGTGAACTACAAAGCCACACATAAGAAAACCATTAACAGCTGGAAATTAGACACCCTGCTACTGAAGAGTCAGTGGGTCCGAGATCAAATCAAAAAGGAAATAAAAATTTTCCTGGAAATGATAATGAAGACACCACTCCCTAGAATCTATGGGACACAGCAAAAGCGGTCCTGAGAGGAAAATTTATAGCTCTACAAACACACTTCAGGAAGGAAGAAGGGGCATACCTGAATAACCTAATGACACATTCAAAAAATTAGAAAATGACCAACAAAAGGAACCAAAAGTAGGGAGACAGAAGGAAATTACAAAGCTGAAAGCAGAACTCAATGAAGTGGAAAACCGAAAATCAATCCGAAAGA
>PVKC010026060.1:0-16266 GCA_004027635.1 Crocidura indochinensis | reverse complement strand
TCTTTCTTTCTTTCTTTCTTTCTTTCTTTCTTTCTTTCTTTCTTTCTTTCTTTCTTTCTTTCTTTCTTTCTTTCTTTCTTTCTTTCTTTCTTTCCCTGCCTTTTCTAGCTTCCAGAGGCTACACAAATGTCATGGTCACTTCTTCCAAAAACATCACTCCAGCCTCTGTGCTTACAGTTGAGTTATCTTTTCAACTCTCTTTTCTCCCATAAGAAGCATCTTTTCTCCTCTAAGTATCATTGTGGACACTTCAAAATTAATTTTGGTCTCAGGCCCTCTGTCCACTTTCATGTTCAATGTTTCTTTCACTATGAAAGTAGCATGTTTATTGGTTCTGTTAGGAAGTGATAACAATGAGGATAAATTATTCTGCCTATGAGATGGATAAAGTAGAAATAAGAAAAGCCTTATCCCACTTCAGTGACATTTCATATTCAAGGGGTTAGTTTTGTAAAAAAATTAAATTAGTATTCATTCAATGACCAATATTTAATGTTAACTATTATGCAAGATTTTTATTTAGTATTTTAGAAAATGTCTTAGTGTTCAGGATTTTATGGGTATAAGTTTGTTTCTTTACTCTCAATGCAAAAGACTTTCAATCTAAAGTAAGACATGACTGGCCACTATATTATGCAACAAAGAAAAATTTAAAAAATGTTCAGGAGGACACAAAAATCTTTTAGATATGTAAAATATGAAAAGAGATTAAGTGAAAGTAGATCAAATGAATGGTTATTGTTTAGTTAGAAACCTGAGAATCAAAGGAAAACTTTGGCTTTATCAACTTAATTCTCATACATATTATCATTAAAATATTTCAAAACTATTTTTAAAGTTACATTTCAGGAGCCAGAGTGATCGCACAGCAGGTCAGGTGCTTGCCTTGCACCGAGGCCAAACCAGGTTCGATCTTCTGTACTCCATATGGTTCCCTGAGCCTGCCAAAGTGATTTTTGAGTGCACAGCCAGGAATCACCCCAGGAGCACTGCTGAATGTGGCTCAAAAAAAGTTACATGCCAAATAATTTCTAGTTGTCTCACTTAGGAGATATGTGAGAGGATTGGTCTTTGTGTAAAATGCAGAAGAGAAATGAAATGATTGGAATGGAAGAATCAAAGAATAGGTATAAAAAGGTCTGGTAAGGTTTGGGGTAGAAAAGCAATTTGAGCACCACTGGTTATGGGAAGAAGGAGGATAGTCCAAAAATAGAAGCCAAACAATGAAATACAGAATTTTCTTATTTTTTGTTAATCAGTAGAAGAGTGGTCTGCATCTAGATTCTGACAAGCATCAAGTAGAGCTTTGAAAGAAGAGAAGCTTTTGTGAATACAACCTCTAAGTTTTCCTAATCTATGCTTTTGGTGTCTTGTAAGAGAAACACCATGTCTGATGTGGAATGAATGTGAAAAAGTGGCCTTACCTAAGGAAAAAAAAATCACTTCCTTTAAATAAGCCTCAGTTTTTTCATGTCTCACGTGTGTAATTTGGTGGGAATTTTTAATTAATTTTATGTTTTATTTATTTTTTTAGATTTTTTATTGTTGTTATTATTCTTAGGGTCTTCCACAAAGTGTGCAGACTTCCCACAATGCATCTGGGTCTCTAGGATCAAGGGATGCTGAGACTGGCCAGGTGTCATCAGGATTAAAACCAGGGTCACTTTATGTGTGAAGCACATGCTTGGACCCCTGTTTACCCAGCTCTAAAATAGAACGCTTGGATCAAAGGGTCTCAATCAGTCACTAAGCTCTAATAGTTTATATTCTTGTTTTGGTTGTTGTTTTTGATCTTGGGCCACACCAGCAGTCAATAGGGGTCCTCTTGGCTCTGTGCTCAGGGATCATTCCTGGAGGTGTTTGGGGGACCATATAGGATACTAAGGAATTGAAGTCTGATGCCACATACAGGTCTGTGCTATCAGTCCAGCCCTGTTTTAATTTATTTTTTAAATGGGAGCCGGAAGGTGGCGCAGGAGGTAAGGTGCCTGCTGCCTTGCCTAGGACGGACCACGGTTCGATCCCCCGGTTCCCATATGGTCCCCCGTGCCTGCCAGGAGCGACTTCTCAGCGCATAGCCAGGAGTAACCCCTGAGCGTCACTGGGTGTGGCCCAAAAACCAAAAAAAAAAAAAAAGAAAAAAAAGAAAAAAAAAAGCTCTAGCTCTATTTTAAAAATCTTACATTCACCTGCTGTGAATGGTTAGACTCAAGACCAAGGGTAAAAGGATAGAGACTGGGAATCTGGCTTCATAACTTACTGTCTGATTCCTGTATAAGCCAAACAGCCAATTCACAAGCCCCTTTATGCAAATGATTCAACAACTTAAAAAGAATTATTGATGCCAGAGATAGGTCACTCAATCCCCTCTGCCTGACATCAGAGGGCAGGTACCTAGGCAAGGATCAGAAAGTCCCATGAAGATGCCTATCTTTTCTCTTTCACATATTAATGAAAAGGATATTGCTATTAAGAGAAAGATTAAAGGGAGGGAAGGAAGCCACGCTGGGGGTGGGGTGGGGTGGGGACACACACAGTTTTCCTTTAGTCAGAGCTGGCTAAATTCTTGCTCTGCTCAACTGTGAGCATGGAATTGTCAAATACCAGGTATAGGTTTAGGAGACAGACAAAGGTTGATTTTGGACAATGAAGAATCCTGTTGGATGTTTGGCAAATCTGTATGATGGCAGATTGGAGTGGGGGGAACTCAGAGAAAGGAAGAGCAAGGGAGGGAGAGTGAGAGAGAGAAAAAAAGAGAGATAGTGGGGCAATGAGAAGGCCTTTGCCAAAATGCATATTCCAAACAGAAAAAAAACCTCACTTCAAACAATAAGCAAATGAAAGAATTGTGTGGGGATGCAGGAAGCAGAAAGAATCTCAATTTCTTTGTAAAAAGAAGAGAGTAATTGAAGTATAAGAAATATAGTTATTGAATTTTGCATAATTAGAGAGATAAATTGCTGCAAAGTTTTTCTTCTTTAAATTGTGCATGTTTAGACCATGTGATTTATAATACCATCATAATAAGAGTTTCATGTTCATAATGTTTCAACTCCAAGTCTATAACCAGTGTTGATTTGCTGCAATTCCTAGTAAACATTATGATAGAAAGAAGGCTAGTGGGGACAGAGGTCCACAGAGAGAATCACTGGTCTTCAAAAATCAAAGGAGAAGAGAGAAAATAGCCTCCCTGACAGGTAAAAAATTCTTTAATTCTTTGTTGAAAGAGATTAGAGAGTCTCACTCTGTCACATTTGATACCAATACATCTATATATATTTATTGCTGACAGTCATATATGACCTATAGAATTCACTGCATATATTTTCATTCTCAAGTGGTAAAATCAGACATTTTTATTGGCATGATATTGTGGAAATCTTGACTTTATGTATTTTCCAAATATGGCTAAAAATTACCTGCAGAAATTTGCAGTGTATATTTATTTTTTTCTGTCTTTGCTTTTGCAACCAGTAGGCAGCCTTTTCTCAAGATCAATCTAGGGTTTTTATTTTTTTTTGATAAGGTGTAACATAGGGTGTGTGTGCATAATTTCCCAGAAAGAATTCAGTACACTCTTGGAAAACCAATTGCCCTGTGCAAACAATCAATCAATCAAACAAACAAACAAACAAAAAAGCTGACATATTCTTAATAGAGTCTACTTGCTTCCCTAAAATTCACCATTTGTATATAGCTAACTTGGGTTCACTACTTGGCATCCCACATGGGATCACTACCAGGAGCGATCCCTTAGCACAGAGCTAAGAGGCACACCTGAGCATGAGCAGCTGTAGCCCCCAAATCAAAATTATATAAATAAGAGTTAAAAATTCTCCACACACTTAGTCCCAAATTGATCATTCAAAAAAATGAAATATTGCTGAACATATTTTCATGCAGGTCATCTCTATCTCTTCTTTGGAGAAGCAACTATTCAAGTTTTTGGCATCCCCCCTTTTCTAAATAGATTTCTTTTTTTGCTGTGGAGTCATGCATATTTTTAAAATAATTTGAATCTCAACCCCCATCTGCTGCATGATGTGCAAACATCTTCTTCCAAGTGCCGGGATGCCTTTTTGTGTTTGTGGTACTTTCTTTTGCCGGTAAGTGCTATGTATCTTATAAGAGATAGAGGTGTTAAAATAGATCCCTGAATCTATAATACTGTAAACTAATGGAAATCAATCAAAAAAGAAAATCGACCAAAATCAATCATTCCTGCAAACTTGTCAAACTTAGTTAATCCTCCTGATAGATGAAATATACATCACTCTCTTTCTCTTCAAAGGAAGATACTCTCAAGTGTGACAAGTTACTGCATTTATTTCACACTGGGATCCTTTGAATGTTGTCTTCTCCTTTTTTGCCCTATAGTATTCTATCCTTATCATCAATATTCTTCTATTTATAGACTAAATGACCTATTTGTCATTATATATTATAATATGACAGTGGAGGACAGGAAGAGGAAACAGAAGTAGGAACCAAGATAAATCATTTGATATGAATATGGATAAAAATATGGATAAAATATAGAGTGAATGACCATGGCAATGATCTTTTCTCTACCTGTGATCATCTTGTTACAAAATATTTATGACTTTCTTCCTCACCATATTTTCCTCGGTTGGAGTCAGCTTGCCTTGGTTGGAATTCTTTACCAAATATGCATTTCTGAGTCCTAGAATTATGCTTGTAGGTTATGTGAGTCACCTAATGTAATAAAGCAATACCCATGGGTTTTCTTAAACCACATTTATGCAATTTCCTTTAACTCTCATATGGTAGAACTTTCTTGTCCCTTAATATTCAGGGTCTAACATATCAGACTAAAGGTTCATGCTTCGTTGGTTTGTTTGGCCAGTAACATGGATAACAAGGAGACTGAAAAGTGGCTTCTCCTTTGTAACTATGCTGTGTCCCCTGATGGAAATCCAACTCTCCTGAACACTAAAAATATCAAGCAGCATCTCAGAATTATAAAGGAAGGAACAAATCTTTCATGACTTACTATTGAGTATACTCAGGAGAAATATTTACCTTCACCATGGTTATGCATTTTTTGGATAAAGAGAGTGAAAATATATAAGCATCTACAGTGAGAAAGTTAGGAAAACCAGTACCTTTATTGAATGGTGTGAGAATAGAACTCACTATGCTATATATTACCTTTCATCAAACTCATGGTCCACATATTCTCATAATAAAGTTGGAAAAATCCTCATGATGCCAGGCTTCAAGAATAGTTTCTCCTTCCTTCATGTACTTGAACTTTTCAATGCTCATATGTTGATTTTTTTAAGCCTGCTATTCTATTTCCTCATCTCAATGTAAGCAGACATGGAAGCGAGCAAGTTTGAAATTTAAGAGGATTTCACTTCAAATGAAATTCTAAAACATAAAACAAGAGACGGTCTCCATTTTGCTTATTTGTGTATTTTGGAGAAACAATCTAGATGTACTCTGGGTTTACTCCAGAATCTGTGCTCAGAGTTCACTCTTGGAAATGCTCAGGGTACCTTTGGCTTCATTGGGGATTAAATCAGAATCCATGTTTGAATAAGCCATGCTTTAACACTTGTTTCTAACCTTAATTTCTGGCCCAAAAGATAGTTTTTTTTTAAGGGAAGAATAGGTTAAAATATTTGGAAAGGGGGTAAAAGCTACTTGGATTTCAGAATAGTTGTACTACTAATTATATTACTTCTTTTTTTATTTTTGTTTTTGTTTTTGGGCCACACCCAGTGACGCTCAGGGGTTACTCCTGGCTATGCGCTCAGAGGTCGCTCCTGGCTTGGGGGACCATATGGGGAACCGGGGGATCGAACCGTGGTCCGTCCTAGGCTAGTGCAGGCAAGGCAGGCACCTTACCTCCAGCGCCACCGCCCGGCCCCTATATTACTTCTTTTGGTTCCCCCATTATACTTCCCTTTCTTTCTGCGTTTTATTCTGCAAAATTAGAGAAAGGTTATATCTTGTTTAAAATACCCCATTCATGTTTAATAGAGTCATCTATTCAGGAATGGAAAAGTACAATGGATATTGAGTGTGTCTGCCTTGCATATGGCTGACCCAGGTTTGATCTCTGGGACCACATGTAGTTCCTTGAGCACCACCAGAAGTGATCCCTGAGCACATAGTTAAAGGTAAGCACCACAGGTGTGACCCCCTCTCCCCAAAAAAGTCATCTATCAAAAAAAACACTTAGAGATATATGTGCACTTGGTTGTTGTCAGAGTGAAGATTCCTCAGAGATGCCCACATTCTAAGTCAGGAAACTGTAATCACATTCCTTATGTGTCAAAAGGGAATTTGAAGATATGATTTAGTTAAGAGTCATGAGATGGGGAAGATTATCCTGGATTATCCTATGACTCAGTGCAACCACAAAGATCCTTATAAGGCGGTCACATAATGAAATTCATAGAAGGGGAAAAGATGCAAAGGTTGGTGAGAGAAAGAGAGGTAAGCAGAAGGAGACAAAAAGGTCTGAAGATGCTACCAGGCTGATTACGATTGGGGAAAGAGTAGGACAAAAGTCAAGTAAGGAAAATACAGACAAGACCCTGGGGCTTGATAGCTCATAGGTGGTAGGATGTTTGCCTTACAGGCTGACAACATAGGACTTGGTTCGATTCCCAGCATCCCATATGGTCCCCTGAGGCCGCCAGGAGCTATTTCTGAACGCAGAGCCATGCGTTACCTTTGAGCACCACTAAGTATGGGGTCAAAGAAAACAAACAACCCCCCCCCAAATAGAAAGAAAAATAAAGCAAACATAGACCACCTCCAAGCTAAGAAGTCCAGGAAAGTGTACCACTAAGAGACAATTTGACTTTAGTCAGCACTTTGATTTTAGCCAACTACTCTGTGTACTTGCAACTGTAAGAGAATATTGTATTAAGTCACTAACAATTTATGAAAGGTGTGATAGGAAACTGATAAAACTGTGACAATGCCTTTTTTCACATTTTTGGGCCATACCCACTGACGCTCATAGGTTAATCCTGGCTATGTGCTCAGAGATAGCTCCTGGCTTGGGGAGTTGCATATGGGATTCCCCAAGATCAAATGAAGGTTCATCCTGAGTCAGCCTCGTGCAAGGCAAATGCCCTACTACTGTTTCATCTCTCTCTCCAACAATGTCATTTTTAAACTACCTTTAACATGGGTCATACTTTAGTGCTCCACACTATGTTCGAATTAAACAGCTAGCTAACTTCTTAAAAATATGCCTCAAGTATGTCTCAAGCTCTTGAACTTACAGTTATATTTCCAACACATACTGCTGAACACCCTTTTTATGATTGGCACTATCAATTACTCAACTATTCAGGACAGAAATCTGTGGTCATCTCTGATGCCTTTTCCTCATTACCCTTATCCAAGTCATTCTAGAATCTTGTTGTTCCCACCTCTTAAAATTCTCTGTTCTAGTCACATCTCTCCATCTCCATCACCAATAATTGTTCCTGAATACAACTATTGTTATCTATCATCTGTAACATTCTGAATAGTTTTCTCTCATCCACTCCTATTTTCTTTGTATTGATCCAAACTCATCTTTTAGGGATATCTGATCTACTCCTTGCTTCAAAAAATTCCATTGCTATTTTTTTTTACAGGTCTTAAAATAAAAACAAATTTTCTTTTTTCTTTTTCTTGGATTTTGGGCCACACCTGACTGTGTTCAGGGGTTGCTCCTGGCTCTGTGCTCAGAAATTATCCCTGGCAGACTCAGGGGACCATATGGGATGCCAGAGATTGAACCAGGGTCCATCCTTGGTCATCTGCATGCAAGGCAAACATCCTATTGCTGTGCTATCGCTTAAGCCCCTAAAAACAAATGTTCTCAAGCTGACTACAAGACCTTATATCACTGACCCCAAACCTAGTTTCTCAGTCTCGTCAAGTGCTTCTACATCCCTTTCTTTTCCTTCTCTGGACATTGTGGATTTATTTCTTTGTTCCATAAAATACTGTGCTTCCTTTCTTTGTCCCAACAAATATAAAGTGGAATTTCTGGGACAGGGAGTAATCTTAGGAGTAAGCAGAATGAACATGAGATGATGCCAAGAGACACAGAATATAGTTAAAGGGAACAAAGCTACCTCATGTCCATGAGAAGAGGTAAGGAAGGAAGCAAGTTTGAAATTTCAGTACAGGAAAGAAAGAAGGCACTTTGCTGCAGTCTCAGAACAAGGTCTAGAGAAGTAAGTCTAGAAAATGACATGGGACTTGAAGGACATGAGTTGAGACAATACTTTGGAGGACACAGATAGTTCATATAGAAAAGGAGCCAGTGGGTGGGTGAAAGGAGAAGAGACAAGGAGGTCAGAAAAGAGGAGATTTTGTGGTAGGGAATCCCACAGTGGCTCTGGGAATTGCCAATAAAGAAAACTGATGGACTTGGAAATCAGAAAAAATGAGACAGAAAGAGCAAGCAACTTTGAAGAAACTTCAATGCATGAGATGGGAAAGGAAAAAGTCAACATGTCAGGGAAGGTTTATACTATTTATCATATTGTAATGACAGAGACTGGTCTTTCTAAAATGCTTGCGTGTTTCTCATTGCTTTATCTCCTTGTTTGGTCATTATGATTCATCTGTGTTTCTTATCAAAGCAAAATATGTAAATGTTTCAAAATGCCAGATGACTCAAAGGCTACCATTAAACATATAGGTAAAAATAATCAAAATAAAATTGCCTTTGTCAACCCAACACCTACTTACTTCCTAGAGGTAAACCAGACCTTTTTAGCTATTTATTTTTATCTTCACCATTGTATTTATAACATTCTTTCTGGACATTTCTGTTGACTTCCTACTATGAAAGAGCAGTAGAAACACTCTTAAAAATAGTCTTTGTGCTCACACATATAATTCTTTTCTTCTACTTCCTCCCAAAGTTACATAACAAATTTTATTTAAAGAGATATGTAATATTTACAATCTATTATTATCGGAATCACAAGTACCCTGTTATTTGAATTTTCTATTCAGCCCAATTCGTTTCTTCATTTCTCAGTGTCGATCATTAATTCCTCCAAACATCTTCAGCAAAATTGCACATTCCTCTTAATACAATCAAACACATAAATAAATTAGTTCCATTTTTTGGAATTACTATTTCACTGACACTTTTCTTATTACCATCCTACATCCTTTTGCTTGAATCCACCCTCTTTGCTCTCTTCTTATGCCAAAGGTCACTGCCTACTATATTCTTTTCCTCTATTAAGTCTCACAGCTTATTTCTCTGCTGGAGTTCCTGTTTGAGAGACTTTGTGTCTTTTGCTTTCTTGGTTCACTCTGCTATTTTCCTAGTAAGTTCTGCAAGTTGGCTCTTTTCTTGGAACACACACATGGGAGACAAATCTCAGAGATCTCAATGTCAGGAAAGGGAGGAATTTATATTCAGACTTAACCATTTTTTCCCCCTTGGATAAATCTAAGGATACAATTGTGCCCTCAACTCTTAATATAACCTGGAATTCTTTTTTTTTTTTTTTTTTTTGGTTTTTGGGTCACACCCGGCAGCGCTCAGGGGTTACTCCTGGCTCCATGCTCAGAAATTGCGCCTGGCAGGCACGGGGGACCATATGGGGCACCGGGATTCGAACCGATGACCTTTTGTATGAAAGGCAAACGCCTTACCTCCATGCTATCTCCCGGGCCCCATAACCTGGAATTCTAATGTCATTTTAAATTCTTAATCTTAGTTACCTCATGTGATCTTTGTCAAAAGGCTGATATTATCTTTTATTTTAGTATTTTTAACTTGAATGATAATGTATGTATTTTATTTACAGTTTTATCCATCGCTTAATTCAGGCATTATCTAAAACTCAATTTCTTCAGTTTTGGAAAAATAATCCTTTTATTTCTATACTTTTCCTATCTATTATTCCTGAAACACTGAGCCTAATAAGTGATCTCATGTTTTCTTTTTCTCTTACATTTGCCTTTTCTTTTCTGCCTTTTTATTCTACTTCATACCACATTTAATTTTCCAAAAGTTTAATAGTTACTGGGTCTTTCCTAGCTATACTCATTGAAATAGGTCAAATAATTCAATGCTTGGGCCAAGTGATGCAATGATGCTCAGACCCAATGGTACTAGGGACCACCAGAACGCCCTGGCAGTGCTCAGGAGTCTTTGGAGGGGTCATGTAGTGCTGAGAATTGAACTCTGGGCCTCATGCATGCAAGCACATACTCCAGTCCTTTGAGCAAATTGCTTTGGGGCTATACCCAGCAGTGCCCAAACCTTGGGTTTGTGCTCAGGGATCTATTCTCAGGGATCACTCCAGTGCTTCATAGGATCAAAATGGGGTCAAATGCATGGAAGATAAGAACTTTAATCCCATGTACTATTTCCCTGTTTCCAAGCTGCACTTAATGATGCTGCTTAATCCTTCAGTTCATATTGAATTAACTTCAAGAGAGACTTTGGTCAGATTGTAGTTAGTGCATCTCCTTCAACAAGCCTGTATTCTTCAGTCTTTTATGCCTTCCTCTGCCAGCTACCTGAAAAATGCAAAGAATTCTCCTCTACTCTGTGTGGACCAAGCATCTTAGCTGACTGAGTTTCCCCCAAACTCTGGGATCTTAGCCAGAGCATTTAATCCCGTTCCAAGAAAGTGCCTCCCTGCCATCAATGTCTTTTATCTGGCTTTGTTTTCTAGCCACCTTATCAGTCACTCTAAAAATCTAATCCCAGGTAGATTCTGCAGACTCCAGACTCCTCCCTGTATCTCCTAGCTAATTCCTTCAGCTTCTGACATGCCTGTCATCTCTTCTCTTTCTTATCAGACCAGGTATGCTCCCAGCCAGGTAAGTAAGGCTGGGAATTAACTGGAGCAGTTGGTTCAACAGTTAGACAGAAAAAGAGAGAGCCGGTGGTTGCTTTGCAGGGGAACAGCAGACACAGCATCTGCCAGCCCAGCAGGGGAGATCGATTTTGCTGGTGAGATGAGGCAGCCGAGGCCGGCATGCTCACAGAGCCTGAGGGCTGAAATCCTGGGTGGGTTCTGGAGAGGAGGCTCAGAATGCTGGAGTCCCTAGTTTTGCATGCAAGAAGCTTAGGGAGCTGTCCCAGAAATGCAAAGCTAGGAATAACCTTGAACATAAATCTAGGAGAATCTTTGAGCATTGTCAGGTGTGACCCCCTCTACCCCTCAAAAAATAAAAACAAAACCCAAATAAAAATATTTGGATTTTACATCTTGTGTTTTTGGGTGCCATAGACTTCTAATATGTCTCTCAGAAGAACTTGATGTCCCTTGCACTCTGGAGTTCCTGCAGGTCTGCAGCAGAGAAAGTCCTTTGTAAATTCCCAGATAGCCCATCTGGCCCTCACACTTCATCTTCCAGGTCTGTGTTTACCACCTTCTCTTCCCTGTTAGTCCTCTCCAGGGTAGTGATACAGACAGCAATTAAAGGCTAACTCCCAGATTCTGAGACCTAGTCCTAACATTAAAGCACTTAAGTTGAAAACAGCTGCTGTAACAACAAGAGTTCAAATCCCAGTAAGACATGTGGTCCCTGGATATAGAGGCAGGTGTGGCCCCTGAACATAGAGCTAGCACTGTCGAGGGTGCCCTCTTTCTACCCCCAAAAATATTTTTTTGCAGGGACTAAAGAGATAATACAGTAATTGCCTTGCATCTTGACCCTAGCTTGAATTCCAGTTTCATACATTGTTTTCAACAATTTCTTCTGAGCACCCTCCTCCCCCAAATCAAAAACCAATCCCAGGGGTCGGAGCGATAGCACAGCGGTAGGGTGTTTGCTTTGCACGTGGCCGACCCATGATGGACCTCAATTTGATTCCTGACATCCAATATGATCTCCGGAGCCTGCCAGGAGCAATTCTTGAGCATCAAGACAGGAGTAATACCTGAGCACCACAGGGTGTGACCCAACCCAAAACTCCCCCAAACAAACAAATCCTACCAAAACATAAAACATACTTCCACAGTGCTTGTGAGCAGTGATTGATTTCCTCTTAGGTTTCATTTTCTCTCCCACCTTTTTCCTTTCCTTTGTGGACGTGACTGTGATGAAACAATTGACTGTGTGCTTGGTTGTAGGGCTCACCAGAGGTCTGCCAGGCTCACATGCTCTGTCATGATACCCGACTGGGGTTCTTTTATGTGTAGATGACCAGCAAGAAAACTCTTTGTTGCAATCCACACAGGTGCCACACAGGTGTGGCATGGCCAGAACTAACTTGCAGCACCACAACACCAGGACAGCAGATGTGTTGAGATCCTGTGCATTGAAGACTGGTCTCACAGCCTCATGCTAGCAAGTCGAGTACTGCACACAGGAACTCACCGCCTTACTTGTCCCTTGATCTCTTTCCATTTTCAAACAGAATTTCCAGCTGCAACATTTTTCTGGGTCATCTTCAGGGAAACTTTTAGCAGTGAGACCACCTGGACAGGGCAGGCTCAGAATAGGGTCCTGCCTTACCAGCCAAGGGGGTGAACACGCTGGTCTCCAAAGTCCATCTGAGTGCTGTGTTTTCTTGGGTAGCTCTTCTACTTCTTGGCCTGTCTAGATACGATGAGAAGGAGACTTCAAGGTGGGTTAGATATGGATGTGTTTTATAGGGTTGCTCCTGGGAAGGATGGGAAAGGAAGGTACAGGAATAGTCTTTAGTGATGAGCTGAATTTGGGTAGAAGGAACAGATTGGAGGAACCATAGATGCCAGAGCAGCTTAGAGTAGTTTTGAGCCCATTGCCCGGAGCCCATGTTGGCTTTTGGAAGAGAGCCTTGAAATATTCAGTCACTGGTTGATGATGACTGGATCAACACTGTCTAGGAGGCCTCTTCCATGGTTCCAGGGTCCAGCCTCTGACCCTGAAGCAGGGTGCCTCGAGAATTAAGAAAACAAGACACTGGGGCTGGAGTGATAGCGTAATGGGGAGGGTGTTTGCCTTGCATACAACCATTCCGGGTTCTATCCCCAGAACCCCATATGGTCTCCTGAGCCTGCCAGGAGTAACACCTGAGTTTTGAGTAACACTTGAGCAATACTGTCATGTGTTGCTGTAAAACAGAACAACAATAACAACAACAAGAAACCCACAAGGGAAAGAAAATAAAACAAAAGAAAAAAGACACATGAGAGTAAAGTATGGGGTCAGGGAGGTCCCAGCTTCATGAACTGAGAGCCCTGACTGCCACCACATCAATATTTGTTTATTGTACAGTGGGAAATAGGGCAAGGGGGGGAGGGGAGGGCAGAGGTTAACAGGAAAATACCTATCTAATGGTAATCAAGCCCAAGTAGATCCTTACATCTCAAAAAGGGGTGTCCTTGGAAGAGGAATGAAAAGTTTAATGTAAAGTCTCTCTGGATTATCTTTTTCCAGGAGAGCTGGCAGGACAAAAGAGTGAGTAAAGGACCCCCACCCACAGGGCATTCCCTGGGGGTGTTGGCATTCCAGTAACTTAGGGATTAAGAGCCCTTAGATCACAGTTTTTCACCCCTTTCCTCTGACTATCAACTTTCTAACTAAACTTAATCATTTCTTGGGTGTCTTCATATCGGACACATGGGAGCTGCACATGGTCTATATCCTAGTGGGAGAAAACCCTAAGTGTAGGGTCACCTTCCTAACTATCCAGGGGCTAGCATTCTGTGAGCTGAGGGGAAGAGAGATGAAGGTTCCCTAGTGAGTTTAGGGGCTGCCATGGACGCCACATATTTGAGGGAAATGGCTCACTAGCTCTCACTGTTGATGTCAGAGTATCTGGAGTCTGCCTCAGGGTCTCCAGCAGACAAAACCTCCAGGACTGAGTTAAGAGAAGGTGTGTAGATATGGCTGGTCACATCCCTCCAAGCTCTCAACTTGCCTGTTGGGGCTTATAGGATAAATTATTTACCTTCTACCTTCCTAGGTATCTACCTAATGTCAATGTTTCTTCTTTATCCAAGTCTTGCCCATTGTCTAAATCTTTTTCTATCATCTGAATTTGGTGGTAGTTTCTCTTCCACTGTTTTCCTTTGTCCAGCTCCTCTGTGTCCAGTGTTTCATTCTTTGTTTTTTATGGGTTCTGAAGAGTGTGTGGCAACACATAATAAATTCTATCTACCTTCTTTAACTAGAGGCTCCAAAGCCTGGAGCAACTCCTGTGCTGATGGAAAGCCTCAAACAGCTGGGAATACAGAAGATAAGAGGGATAATAGATGGAATAACTTGCCTCAGGAGGAAGGAGAGAGTGGGCTCTAGAGAGGGAGAGGTGTGCTGTAGTTAAGGGAATGGCCAACTCTCCTGAGACCCGAACAAATTAGGATGAGGGATCCTGAAATTTTGGGACTTCTCTCCTCCTCTTCTTCCTCCTCCTCCCCAGCTCATTGCTCTAGTTTTCCTATTGCATTGCTTAACTTACAATCTTCTGTGCACCTGTGTCATCCCTAGAGCATGTATGAATGAGGTATTTCCATTCCTTCTGAGAGTTCTCTCTCTCTCCTTTTCTCTCTCTCTTTCTCTGTCTCTCTCTCATATGCTCTTATAAAAACAAATACAAGAGAATTTTTCAAATTTACCTGGCTACAGATACTATGTGCAAAGTCTTAGGAGTACAAACACAGGAAGTTTTTCAAGATCTGCCTTTCAATAATTTAATATAAGTGATCTAGAGGGGGATGGAGAAGACTGTGTTAACAGATTGTGGGACATTTTTATAGCCCTCAAATTTAGAGAGGGCTGTGGAATCTTAGGGGAATACTCCCAGACCATGTGAGATTCAGGAAGATTTGGAAGAACTTGAGGGCTAAGCTAAGGTTGGATAATTCCCTAAGAGCTTGACAAAGAGGAGCAAAAATTCCAGAAACATGGTGACTGAAATGCCATTGTAAATGGTGGCGAGAAACAGACCCCTTTGTTCTGTGACATTAACTTGGGTAATAAAGGAAATGGGATATCAGGGTCTGGTTTAGATGTTGAAATTTCTACTTCAGCCAGAAGGACAAAAGAGAGGGTGGGAAGGACTGAAGAGTGGCCAGGAGGGCCTGAACCAGCATGGTGAGAAAAAGGAATGTGAAGAATGCAGGGTAGGGCTTGTTCCTTTTCAGTGCTGTGTGGATTGAGTCATTCAACCTCATCTGTGAGTGGAACCATGTGCTGCTCCAAAGAAGTTAAGTGCAATCACAAAAGAGGTTCACAGGATGAAGTCCTGGGACTCAGCCATAGCTGTATCTCCTCTCCTCACTCTGTTGTAAAGAAACTTTTGGCTTTCCCTACTGTTTTGCCATTGGTAATTATTTCTGGACAATGAGAATGATAACAAAACAGGGTCAGTGGATCTCTTTGCTTTAGATAATTATGCACCCAATTCATTCATCCATCCCCATTTGATTCTTATGGGCAAATGAGCACACACACATACACACATCTTTCCCCCCACCTCATTTTCCTCATCTTCAACCATGTATTCACTATTTTTCATAAAGCTTATCATCCATTTGGTGAGGCCAAGAATTACCCATGGCTTGAGGCCACCTACCTCAAGATACGCACATGGTTCCATGAAATGCAACCATTCATTCAATTGCATTGGCTTGAGCACCCACTGAAGGACAATGTAGAAGGAGATTTCTTGCCCTCTTGGATATTAAAAAAAAAATTGGAAGGGTTCAAAGGCCATTTTTCACACTCTGATTATCTGCCTTACTTGGGAACAATATATTTTAGGGCTCTTACCTGATGGGAGGGAATGAAGTCACACAATGATGTGTGTTTTATTTTGTCCAATGGAATTGTACTGAGTATTTAATTTTAAGTCTCATCCAAGCACCTCCCCAGGGAGAGTTAACAAATGATCCTCACTTAATTGGGCTGTCTTTTTAGAGTTAAACTTCTCTGATACATAAAGTGTTTAAGGGCCTAAGTCTAGTCCAGTGGAAAATGTGGTCTCTTCTAGGATTAGATGCAAATAGACAAATTTGCTTTCTCAGAGTGGCACCAAAAATCTCTTCCCAAATAGCTTGGATTTATGGGTGCTCCATTACAGCAGAAATTGTTTCACCTTTTTGAGGTAACCTTTCCAGAATCATAAAAATCAATCAATTTTATTTCACATCCAAATCAGAGCTCTGCCCTAAATAGATTGCTAGCACAGTACACGGAGAACAAAACAGAGGAGAATGATGCCTTGGACTATGCGAAGATAGCTGTGGAATTATTGGGGGTGAGGGGAAATTGAGGGTTCATGTGGATGACTAAGTATCAAATTGGGCCCTGAGT
>PVKC010026059.1:0-16255 GCA_004027635.1 Crocidura indochinensis | reverse complement strand
CACCCAAGTCTGCTAGAAATAATTTCTGAGCACAGAGCCAGGAGTAACTACTCCCTGACCGATGCTAGGTATAGCCCAAACCACCCCCACCCAAAACCAAAGCAGGGCAGAGTGGCACAGTAGGGAGGGCACTGACTTCTGACTTTGAGCCCCGGCATCCCATATGGTCCCCTGAGCATCACTGTGTATGACCCCCAAACAAAACAAAGGCCAAGGAAGGGCCTACAGCCTGAGAGGTGCCCCACAAAATCCCCCCTATGAGAATTTTATTTTTATTTTTCACTCACTTAGGAGTTTGGGAGCCACATCCAGGAGTGCTCAGGCATCATTCCTGGCTCTTGTTGTGCTCAGGGATCACTGCTGCTGGGACTCAGGGGACCCAATGAGGTACTAGGGACTAAACAGAGGCGGGTTCCCCGCTCTCAGGCCCCTCGTGATCAATTCCAGGTAAACAAGTATGTTGCCCGGAGAGCCTGTGGAGGCCGGTGCCCCTAGTTCGATCCCGGAACTACTGGGTTCCCTAGTACCTCTTGGGGAGCCAGCCCTAAGCACAGAGACAGGGGCAGCCCCCAATTGAATAGATAGATCAAGGTGAGGGCTGGCACTGTGCCTGTGAATGCCCATGAGCTGAGTGGGTGTGCAGGCCCTGTGCCAAGGGTACTCTTGCCCTTGTCCCTTCGTTGTCAACTCAACACCCACAATACCCTCTGCTATCAGGACAAGACCTGGGCTGGTCACACCCACCAGCTTGGCCAGTTCGGGGAAAACCCTGCTTCGAGGTCAGCATGAAATGGGGCCCAGTGCTCCCAGTCTGGGCAAGGTCCTCCTGCCCCATAGTCAGCCCAGATGGAGACGGTCCACCTTCAGAGGTGCAGGGGAATGAATGTAGGGGTGAGCTGGGCACCCAGTTCAGTGTAAGGAGCCAAGTTATTTTTGTTTTTGTTTTTGTTTTTTTGTTTTTGGGTCGCACCCGGCAGTGCTCAGGGGTTACTCCTGGCTCCATGCTCAGAAATTGCTCCTGGCAGGCATGGGGGACCATATGGGGCACCGGGATTCGAACCGATGACCTTTTGCATGAAAGGCAAATGTCTTACCTCCATGCTATCTCCCGGGTCCCAAGGAGCCAAGTTATTCCTGCGCCTGCCATGGGCCACCGCCTCGGGCCACCAGTTCCAAAGTACAAGGCACTGGAGGACAGGGAGCAGCTGGCTGGGAAGAGGACGCCCTCTCCACCCTCCCCGGGGCCCTGCACGAAGCTGTCAGCAGAAAATCGGACTCAGACCCGAGCCAGGTGCGGAGGAAGGGGGCTGGGGGTCACCCCGCCTTTTATGGCCCAGGCTGCAGAAATGCTGACTCAGACAGTGCTCATGGTACCTTCGAGCAATCATGGGGCCCCACTGCACCCCTCAATCAGCTGTATGTCCTCAGACCACCCCTACATGGACGACCAGGGAGCCCTACAGCTGGAAGGTGGACCAATCAGATTCAAGGTGCTGGAAACAGGGGCATCCTGGCGGGCTGGCTCAAGCCCATGTTAGCTTTGGCCCTGGAGCCAGAACAGCGGGTGGGAAGCTGAGGTCACCCCAATTCCACACAACATGGGGGGGGGCTGGGAAGAGCAGGGGATGTTGGGAAAGAGCCCATGGGTCAATCACAGCACATGCAGAGCACCCCAGAGTGCTGCTTACATCCCCCCACCCCCGCACCTCTAAGCACCTCAAGCTGGAGCCAGCAGGGCCAAGTCCGTTTTAACAGGTGAATGAAATTTCCTGTTTATTGGGGAAAGTGCACCCGCTGTCGGGGAGGGAGACGTGGTGGCTGGCCAGGCACACCCAGAGGTCACCAAAAAGGCCACAACACAGGGCCGGGGCAATAGTACAGCGGGGAAGGCATCTGCTTTGCATGCAACTGACCTGGGTTTGATCTATGGCATCCCATGTGGTCCCCGAGCCTGATGGGAGTGTTACTGGAGTATCACTGCAGAGTCAGGAGTAACCCCTGAGCACCACTGGGTGTGGCCCAAGAAAGGGCCATAACAGGCTTCAGGGCTGTGGAGATGGCTGGGGACCACCCCAGGGTCAACCTGTGCCCACACTACCTCCACGATGCTGGCCAGGAAGCCCCCTCAGCCTGCAGCCATCGACACAGGCCACACCACTTATTCTCCCTCCTGGAGCTAGGAGCAGGGGACAGGCAGGGGAGTAGAGGCAGGGACAGAGGTGGGGAAAGCTCACAGGCTGGCACCCCCGAAAAGCCTCCAGGCTGTGGGGCACATAAGAACCCCTGATGCTCAGCACCTTAGCAAGGAGAAACATTAAACTTGGGCACCAGACACCCCCGAGGCATAGCGTCCCCCACCCATCCCCACAGAGAGGAGGCACAGTGGTCTCCGGGGGAATGCTGACCCAATGGAAAGAGAACAGGGTCCAAGCGAGAGGGAGGTTCTAAGCCCCTCAGCAAGCAGAAAGGGCCAGAGTCATAGAACAGCAGAGAAGGCATTTTGCCTTGCAATAGGCCAACCCAGGTTCCATCCCCAGCATCCCTTAAGGTCGATCCCCTGAGCCTACCAGGAGAGATTCCTGAGCACAGAGCCAGGAGTAACCGCTGAGTACCGCCAGGTGTGGCCCCAAAACAACAAAACAAAAAACCTGAGCACACAGGAGGCCACCCCAAGGACCCTGGCCCTTGAAGCAGAGAGTGGGAGGTGGCAGGGTCTCTGCATCTGTTGGGGGACAGCAGGAAAGACTGGAGGTGGGTGTTGGGCTGTTCACACAGCAGCATAGCTTCGGACTCAGACATGGGGGTCAGCTACGGGGGGAGGGGGTTCCAACCACCGTGTCCGGCCCTGAGTGCTCCCTGCCCATCCCAGCGAGGTGAGAGGCAGCAGCTGGGGGAAAAGCTGCTCATTCATTCCAAAAGTTTCTAGAACACGAACAATGGAGGGTTTGTCTCCAGGCTGCTTTTGTTTCCTGCCATTCAAGCCGAGGGGCCCCAGTATTTCTCTCCCGGCTCTGCACCACACACGGTGGGGTGGCCGAGAAAGCAGAGACAGCGCCGAGGGCTGCGACTTCTCCAGTGCAGTGCGGGGACGGAACCCGAGACCTCACGCACACAAGGCACCAGTCGGCCAAAACAAACCAGTTGAGTTGTGTGGCTCCTGCGCTGGGACCCGTACCTCAGAGATATCTACATGCAGGACAGCCCCACGGGGAGGGCGAAGGGGCCCCCTGCTTCCAGGGAGGCTGCCAGTAAAATCCACACAGATGCTGGCAGTCACCAACTCGGGAAACCCCACACCCCGAAATCGGAAACTCCAGGCCTCTGACCTTCAGGTGGCAGAACAGAGGAACCATGGTTACAGCCGCCTGCCAAGGCAGCCTCAACCTCGTCCAGAGCTCAAGCTACCTTGAAGGCTTAGGTCTTTCCAGAAGGTTCCAGAAAGGCCAAGCTCAGATCACCGCAGTGGGCTGCCTGAGGAAGGGTGAAAGACAGAATGTCTGGCTGGAGAGACAGTGCAAGATTGAGGCACTGTCCTGGCATGAGGGCAACCCCGGTTCATAGGGGCTCCCCAAGCCCCACCCAGAGTGGCCCCTAAGCACAAGGCCAGGACTAAGGCCTGAGCACTGCTGGGTGTGGCCCCAACGCCCAGGCACAGACTTGGTGAGTCAAGGTGGTGTTTCCATCATGGCTTTCGGCCCCACTAACTTCCCTCAGCTGTGCTGGCACCGCCTACAGGCCCGTGGGGAGGAAGGACCGATGGACAAAGCCGAAGTCAGGCCCATATCAGTTTCCTGAACAGCCGTTCTGAGCTTCAATTTTCCCTCAGTCCTGAGAAGCTGCCCGTCTGTCCTGAGGCCACTATTGGTGTTTTCAAGACTTTTGGTCCCACTTGCTTCAGATCTGTCCTGGGGCCCTCTCTGGGCCTCAGAGTACAGCCTCTGAGGGGGACACAATCCGGGAAACAGAGCCTGAAACCCAGATTCAGCACAAGGGATGGAGCAGTGGTGCAAGCAGTAGGGTATTTGCCTTGCACTCAGCTAACCTAGACTGACCTTGATTTGATCCCTCGCCGACCAATATGGTCCCCTGAGAAAGGAGCAATTTCTGAGCACATAGCCAGGAAAAACCCCTGAACTTCACAGGGTGTGGCCCAAAATAAAAAAAAAGAAAAAAAAAAAGATTCAGCGCAGACACTTGAGGTTGCATTACTAGCTGCCTCGTGCAACAGGTGTGGTACCGGCAGCTGGTCCAGCCACCACAGGCCTGTGCCTGCCCATCTGTTGGGGCTTGGACCCAGTTGTCCAGCTGGACCCAGGAGACCAGTGCAGGGCTGGCTAGAGGACCCCGGATTATGCAGGTACCCCTGGGGTGAGGCTGTGCCCCACCTCCCACTTCCTGACACGTCAAGGAATAAAAAGAAAAAAGGAGGCGAGTCTTCTAAGGGCTGGAGTGATAGCAGATCAGGTAGGGCACTTGCTTTGCACATGGCCGATTTGGGTTCGATCTCTGGCATCCCATATGGTCCCGAGCCTGCCAGGAAAGATTTCTGAGTAGAGCCAGGAGTAACCTGAATGCCACTGGGTGAGGCCCCCCCACCCCCAAGAAAAATGAAATAGGCGAGGAGCCTCCACACTCAGTCATGCACCCCGGTTGGTCCCAGCTGCTTACATCTGAGAACGGAGCCAGATACAAGGGCACAATCCCCAGGAGCCCCCTGGAATGTTCCTTATTGTCACCAGCGGCAACGGGAGACTCCCCGAGTGTGGAGGGCCAGCCCTTGGCTCCCACCATTCTTGGGGGTTTCTGGGGGGGAGGGACTCAACTTCATCTTGAAATACTCTAGGCTAGCCCAGAGAAGTTGGGGTTGGGGGGAGCCAGGCTGAGTGGGTGGTGGAGGGAGCACACCTGAACTCCCCCAAGAAGGGGTGAGGCGCACAAGATGGCAAGACCCCTCCTCTAGGCTAATACCCCACCCATTTCTGCCAAAATGCTCCCCACCCAAGACATGGGGCCCTGCTTGCCTCTCTCCGTCTTGCCCCATGGTTAGGTCGGGGGCCAGTGCTGGGAGTGGGGTGTTACCCAGGTAACATGTAGCCCCCTAGAGCTACCAGCACCCCTCACCTCCGGAACTCACTCCAGCTTTTGAGAGGCATGAGATGCCGACTGGAAGCCACACACATTGGGGACAGAGCCCAGAGCTTGCCGGACCTCCACTGTGCAGGGGGACAGGGGGCCAGCCTTGGGGGCATGACTCCAGGGACACTGGAGGAGGGTGGGATGCACCCAGCAACCCTACTTCTGTCCCTCCCAAACAGATGATGGACAATAGGCCAGGGTGCAGGGAAGGGGGTGTTCACTCCGAGCAGAGCCCTCTGTGGCATCACGCTATCCCAAACCATGAAAATCCTCTCTCACTTCTCAATGGCTTTAGGCCCTTGAGGCCTGACTCGAATGCAGCTTGGAAGGAAATAGTGCTCAGGAGAGAACAAGGGAGCACTTACCTTTTTTGAGGGTGGAGAGAGAGGTGTTTATGCCAACCCTGGAAGTGCTCTGGGCTATGGCTCACAGGACTCTACGTGATGATCCAAACCAGGGTGACAGGGGCTAGTTGAGGACATTAATTGCCTCTCTGGCCCAGCCCCTACCTTTTCTTTTTTTTTTTTTTTTTTTGGTTTTTGGGTCACACCCAGCAGTGCTCAGGGGTCACTCCTGGCTCCATGCTCAGAAATTGCTCCTGGCAGGCACGGGGGACCATATGGGGCGCCGGGATTCGAACCGATGACCTTTTGCATGAAAGACAAATGCCTTACCTCCATGCTATCTCCCGGGCCCCAGCCCCTACCTTTTCATGTAACTGAATTTACCTTTTTTTTTGTTTGGTTTTTTGGGCCACACCCGTTGACGCTCAGGGGTTACTCCTGGCTATGCGCTCAGAAGTCGCTTCTGGCAGGCACAGGGGACCATATGGGGAACCGGGGGATCGAACCGCAGTCTGTCCTAGGTTAGCGCAGGCACCTTACCTCCAGCGCCACCGCCCGACCCCGAATTTACTTTTTTTGTAGTAGCCGAAAGTGACGCGCTGTAGGGTCCTGAGCTCCAATAAGTGTTGTTATCAAGGGAGTTGAGTGCTAACGCCGGTTACTGGTGAGGCTCAGGAGTCCTGGGGACTCTAAAACTAGTCACCCCCAGAACGAAGCGCCCCCACACTTCCGAGCCACAGTTGGTCGCTGACTTCAACAGGCAAAGTGCAGCAAGACACAATAGTCCAGAGGTATGGAAAAGATTTACAAGGGGTGTTTTGGGCCTGGTTTTGTTTGGGGGCAACACCCAGTGATGCTGGGGATCAAGCCAGGGCCTCCCACGCGCAAAGCACACTCCAGCACTTGGGTCCCATCTTCTTGACCCAAGATTTGCAAGCCAATGCATTTATTTATTTCATTTGATTTGGGGGCCAGACCCCGGGGTTCTCAAGGGTTCCACCTGGCTCTGCACTTAGGGACCCCTCCTGGTGGGGCTCAGGGATCCCTATGGGATGCCAGGGATTGAACTCTGGTCAGCTGCTGAGCAAAACAAAAGCACCTTCCGACCCACTATGCTATCATCAAGGACCCAAGATTTGCAAGTTAAATGATAAGCACACCAGGCTGCTCTCCAGGAAGCCCCAACTTTGGCCGAAGACACTGCTCTGGGCAAATCCCACCCTCCCTTTCCCAACCCGGGGCTCCTGTCCAGCTTTGGCAGCTAAAATAACCCATGCCACGGGGTCATCCCACATCGTGGGGCCCCGATGCTGAGGGGCCCTTCTTGCCTCCTCGGACAACCACAGAACCTTCGATTACTGCCCCTCTGGCCTCCAAGCTGATGCAAGCACTTCCACCAGCCCCCGGGGTTTCGCAAGTTCCCGCCTGCTTCTCGTTTTTTTTGGCTGGAACCCTGAGTCCTGCGGTGTGGGGAGTTTTAAGCGAGGAATGTCCCGGCTCTGGAAAGCCAGGGCCGGCACTGAAACATGGGCAAAGGTGAATAAGCCCCAGGGGAGCCCAGGCCCGGCCCCCCAGACTCAGCCAGGCAGGCCCAGGCACCTAGAGCCGAAGTGAGTGATCCCAGAGTGAGCTTGCAGGCCCCGCCCCATCCTTCCCTCCTTGCTGGCAGGTCCCAGTGGTCACCTGAGCCCAGAGTCCAGGGAGCTGCAGAGGAATGTGGGAATGCAGCGTCAGCCTGCAGGCAGGGAGGGTGACAGGGAGTGTGGGTGCCAGTGGTGGCCGTGAGGTGACATTAGGTGGGGATAGACCAGCTCACCTCGGCTGATGCGCTGCTTCTCTCCTGACAGGATCCCTGGGGTGTCGATGATGCTAATGCTGTCCAGGACGGGGTTGGGCAGCTGAGCGCACATAAACCTGCAGGAAAAATGGAGTGTTAGGGATGCGTGGGGTTCCCCAGAGCCAACCCAACCCTATTCCTTTCCAGGAGGAGCCAGAAGGAGGCAGTCTGGGGTGGCCGTTTCCAGGGAGGTCAGCAGACTGCACCCACATTCTGTGCCGGAAAACCCCCACCACAGGCTCCAAGCAGGGCCCCAATCAGCACTTCCCCCCCAAGGCCGCTGAGTTCAAGAGTTCAGCCTTAGGGGGTGCCATTCAGAGACAATAAGTGCAGCTGCCTTGGGCACCACCAGTTCTAGGAGGGGTGAAGCCCCCAAAATTCCCTGATGAGGGATCAACCCCTGGGCTAAATTTTCACTCCTAAGAAACCCTACTGGTAGGATACCAGAAGTAAAAAAGAACCCCAGGTACAAGAAAGTTTGGGGAAACGAAGGTAGGGACTTGCAGCACCCCATAGTCTGAAACTGGTAGCAGGAAAATACAGCAGGGCTGAGCCCCTGTGAGGTCAGAACAGCCCAGAAGGGCCAGGGGCGGTCCGACTGATAGCAGAGACTCTCTGTGGGCCAGAAACAAGAATCCTTTAAAGACCTTCTGAAAAAGGTTCTGTGAGCTGAGAATATACTGAGCCATTGTCTGCTGCAGACTCGAGTTGAACGCTGCCTTCCCGGTAGTGGGTGACCGTGTGCCGCCCAGCGTCTCCCCTCGAATGCTCCAGCCCAGTGACCCATGGCCCAGAGGCTCGGCCCTCAGTGCCACCGAGTCCAACCAGCTGACCCGAAGGCTGGGGGAGCCCTAGGCCTCACACTTGATGCCAACCAGCATGCCAACCCTGGAGAGTTCAGTGCAGAAGCAACCCCAAGAATGGAGAAGGGACCCCCAGGATGCCCCCAGTGACAAGGTGGCAGTAGGGGCCACAAAGGTCTCATCCCCAGAGACTGTGGTTGTATAAGGGGCAGAAGGGGGCGGGGTCGTTTCGAAACAAGGCCCCCTGGGATCTGACCAGACACCCTGCCGGCCACTGCCATCTGACTCCTATCTCCTAACAGCCACTTAGGGAAGAACCCGGGACAGTCAAGTTTATGACTCAGTGGTTCTGGAGAAAAGGCCTTTTCTGGCGCCCCACCTACTGGAAACCCACAGGCTGCCACTGACATACAAGCAAGCCCCTTTCCCCAAGGCCAAGGACATTTGGGCCTTCTGGAGAGGGTGGTGGCCGTGGGAGCCCCCTTTGGTCCCCAGAGTCTAGGGACTTAACATCATCCTAGAGCCTGGCTGGGACCCCAAAGAACTGTTGGGGGGGGCAGCAACAGGTGCTCCTGACTACATGCTCTAGTGTGCATACACTGAGGTAGCATAGCAGATGGGCTGGGCTGAGCAGAGGCTCCCGGAACCAACAGAGGGAGGGGACACCTTCAGAATCCATAGTGTCTGAGTTCTCTTGCAGCTGGGGATACTTTCTGCCTTCAGAATCGGAAAGTGGGTCATGCACTTTCCAGAAAGATCTGCTCTTGGCAACACCAAGTGGAGATGCACTGAGGAGGGTTCAGGTGGTGGAGCAAGTGCCAGGCCCTGAGTGCCACCCACAGCCCTGCACACACACACTCACTCTAGTAGGTGTGGTCCCCACTGGGAGGAAGAAAAATAAAGTGATCAGGGCCCCCGGAGAGAGCTGGGAGAGTCAGAAGATTGAGGGGAGGGGGGTGTGCTTGATGCGCCAGCTCAGATTGATTCACCAGAGTGATTCCCCGAGCCTCTGGCAGGGTTCCCAACATGCCCAGAAATAATTAAGTCGGAAGGACAACTAAAGGGGTTAAAGAGATAGCATAGGGTAGGACATCTCTTGCACACAGTCGACCTGGGTTCTATCCTGGGCATCCCATAGGGCTCCCCCAAGCTTGTCAGGAGTGATTCCTGAGCATAGAACCAGGAGTAACCACAGTTACAGGAGTAACCACACACATTGGGTGTGGCCCAAAAAACTAGAGGGAAAAAAAAAGGCCAAGTGAGTAGGTCAAGTCCTGAAAGTGCTGCAGGGAGGGGACCGTGCTTGGAATTCCCTGCACTGGCCAAACTTTCCCTGAGACCCCAGGGCTCACTCACAAGGGCTGAATTTAGATGGCTCTGATAACCCCAAATTCAGAGCCCTGTCTCAGTTTCAGCCCTGGACACATAACAAATGGGCAGCCTCAATGTGATGGGGGATAAAGTCAACGCCCCGCTAAGGTCATCAGAGGGGTTGGGGCAGGCTGGGCTGTCCAGGACTTCCAAGGAATGTACGACATAGGGTGGGGTCCCAGACAAGGATTCCCTGAGGCTCTCCCGGGCCCCAGACTTCAAAAGGCCCAGGGGGTGCGGTCACTGAATGGAGAGGGAGGGAAAAAGATTTCAGAAAGCCTGCTAAGAAGGCGCTTTGAGTCTTAGAGTTAGACAGAAATTGGACTTGGCTTTGTGCGCCTTACAGGGGAGTCAGTGCTCCTGATCACACCATCTGTGGGGTGGGAGGGGCGAAAGGGTGGGCGGCGGGGACCACCCTCTGAAATGTTGAGCACTATCCAAGCATCCGGAGGAGTCTCCTCCAATGTTCTCAGAGGCTGGCCGTATGCCCCAGACCCTCAGAACAGGGAGAGATCCACACCCCGGAATCCACTGGGGCAGTCCCAAACTCAGCTGATCTTCCTTGTCCTGTCCCTCCTCCACACAGAACCACAGAAGGCAAAGCCGAGGGCCAGGCTCAAAGTTTCACCGGATTTTTCCATGACACAGAAGAACCAGATCCCTGACCCACTGGGAGGTTCTGAGAAGCCCTCTTTGAATGAATGAGCGTCCAGTTCCCGGTGGCAAGAAAGGGGCCAAACCAAGAAAGGGGTTTGTTTTGGGGACCCCGAAAAAGGTGGCCTCGGCCTGGACTCCAGATGGCTTTTCCCTGATTGGTGGGGGCGCCGTGGGAGTTTAAAAACTGACTACCAGGCAAATCTGGGGGTGTCTGAAACCACTCCAGGAATCCCACAGAGGCGGCTGGGGAGGGAGCCAGGTTCCAAGGAGGAGGAAGCCGCAGAGGGTCCCGCCAGGTCCTGGGAGACAAAGAACAGTGGGGGGCGGCGACCCGGGGGCCCAGCACCGGGAACATGCACACACACATTCATGCATGCATGCATACAAGCACACACACACACACTTGCACCCCCCACCCAGATCCCTCTGCCCACTTCTCGGTACCTATTGAGGAAGGCGTTGCCGAAGGCGTTGAGCTTGCGGAAGGGGCGCCGGGGGTCGACGACGAGCGCGTTGCCCGGCACCACGCCCTCGGTGGGGCCGTGCATGACGGCGATGAAGGAGTCGGTGGTGGGCTCGGGCCCGATGCGCATGCCGGGGAAGTCCTGCTCGATGAGGTGGCGGATGAAGGTGGTCTTGCCCGTGCTGTACTGGCCCACCAGCAGCACCATGGGCTTGTTGTCGAAGTCGGCGTCCTCCAGCGCGGGCGAGTGGAACTCGTGGAAGCGGTAGTGCTCCTCGAGCGGCAGCAGCTTCTGCGCGTACAGCTGCCGCAGGCCGTCGGCCACCGTCTGGAAGAGCTCGGGGTCCTTCTTGCGCCGCGCGTCCTTGTTCACCCAGCTGAACATGCTGCTGACCGCGCGGCCCGGCGGCGGGGCGGCTGCCGGGGAGGAAAGAGACGGGGCGAGCGGCGCTGGGCGGGAGGGCGGACGGACAGATGGACAGATAGATGGACGGACAGACGGACGGGCAATGACTGAATGACAGATGACAGATGGACAGACGGACAGGCGGCCCGCACTGCGCAGGCGCACGGCTCGGCCCCTTCCCGCCGTGCAACGCCCTCCGCCGAGTGTCTCCGCCGCCCGCGCCCCGGTGCTCGCTTTTATACGCGCCGCTGGCCGCCGGAGGAACCGCCCGGAGCCGCTGCGGGTGTCAGCAGCCGCCACCAGCACCAGCACCACCACCACCGCCTCCGCCTCCGCCTCCGCCCCCGCCCCTACTGCGGCTGCGCACTGCCCGGTGGGCGGGGCCTCGCGGGGGCGTGGCCCGGACTTGGCGCCACGTCCTCCCCCTCCCGCGCTCCCCATTGGTCGGCTTTACATCTCGCGAGAGGAGGCGCTTCCGGCCCCGCCCCCTGGTCGTCGTGGCAACCGCGCGCCGCCAACGTCCCGCCCCCCTCGCCCGCGCTGGCTCGCGGAAGGGAAGTGCTTGCTGCTCCGCGGTTGGAAGGGCGGGAAAGCAGGCTTTGCTTCGTGCGCGCGCGCCCACGCCTGTTAAACCGCCCAGGACTTGGGGTTCACCCCCCCCAGAATCTCATCCCCTCCTTTCCGCTCACCTTTGAGCTGCTTCTTGGGTTGCTTTGGGAGCAGGAGCGACAGGAAAGAGGCGGGAGCAGAGAGGGAGGGTGCAGACATCCTAGGCTGGGCCGGCTGGGATTGGGGGGCCAGGAGGGATGGGGATGGGGATGGGGTGAGCCCAGGCCAGACTCGGGGCTCCCCTCGCCGCCCCCTCCCAGAGCCCTGACCCCAGGATGCCAGTGGAATGGAGGAGCCGGAAGAGGAAGGAAATGCAAGCCCCTGGGGTTTGCAGAAGGGAAATGGGAAATTCCCCATGCAGCCCTGCTGGGGAGATGTGGGGCAACCGGACGTCTTTCTTGTGGGAACTCGGGGATCCAACAGCCTCAAGGACTTCTTCAATAGCTCCCCACACTGCATTGCACTGAGGCATTTGCTGGGACCCCCTCGCAGGCACCCCCTTACCAGTTCCAGGCTGTCTCATATTGGGCTCACTCCCTGGCCATCACTATCACCATGTACCTTCTTGGTTCCCACCCCCCAGTCCCGCTGGTGGCTGAGAACCTTTAAGGGTGATGTCAGAGCTTTAGAGCTTGTGATTGTTAGGTAACCACTACCAGGGTTCCAAATGGCCTGAGGGGGTTTCCAGGGCTTCTAAACACATCTGTCAGACTGGGGGGTAGAACAGCTGCCTGCAAGGCAGCTAACCCCATTTCCATCTCCGGCAACACATTATGGTCCCCTGAGCATTGCCAGGAGTGATCCTTGAGCACAGAGTCAGGCGTACATCCTGAGCATCTTTGCATATGGTGGTCCCACCACACATCGCCCCTTCACCAAAAAAAGTGAAGATGTGCCTGGGAGCTGAAGGCCTCAAATCCCAACTCTCTGGCAGGGCTTAATGGGCAGGTAGAATCAGTAGAATTTAGGGGAGAGAGGGCTGGAGAGATAGCACAGCAGTAGGGCTTTTGCCTTGCACACAGGACTGACAGTGGTTCTAATCCCAGCATCCCATGTGGTCCCCTGTGCATGCCAGGAACGATTTCTATGTTGTTTTTTGTTTGTTTTTTCGGCCACACCCAGTGATGCCAGGGGTTACTCCTGGCTATGTGCTCAGAAATTTCTCCTGGCTTGAGGGACCATATGAGACGCCAGGGGATCAAACCACGGTCCATCCTAGGCTAGCATGTCCAAGGCAGACACCTTACCCCTGGCGCCACCACTCCAGCCCCCCCTTTTTGTTTGTTTTGGTTTTTTGGGCCACACCCGGTGACACTCAGGAGTTACCTCTGGCTATGTGCTCAGAAATCACTCCTAGCTTGGGAGACCATATAGGACACAGGGAGATCAAACTGTGGTTCGTCCTAGGCTAGCACACGCAAGGCAGATGCCTTACCACTTGCACCACTGCTCTGGCCCCACCCAGGAGCAATTTCTGAGCGCAGAGTCAGGAGTTAGCCCTGAGAGCCACTGGGTGTGACCCAAAAACAAAACAACAACAAAAAAAAAAGTAAGAATTTAGGGGAGAGAGGGGCCAGGCGGTGGCGCTGAAGGTAAGGTGCCTGCCTTGCCTGCGCTAGCCTAGGATGGACCGCGGTCCGATCCCCCGGTTTCCCATATGGTCCCCCAAGCCAGGAGCGAATTCTGAGTGCATAGCCAGGAGTAACCCCTGAGCATTACTGGGTGTGGCCCAAAAACCAAAAAAAAAAAAAGAATTTAGGGGAGAGAGTGATGTGGAAGCCAAGAGGGCACGACTGGGAGGTTGGCCAGACCACCGGTTATCGATTCTAGGGACGTCCTGCCTGCCCCTAAGGCTCCCTGGCACCCCGGAATCACTCGCTGCTTGCTTGGCTTTGCATTTCATTAGCTTTCTTCCTGCCCATCGCAGGAAAGCACAGAAGCCACGAGACCTTCTCAACTCCTCAAAAGAGGATATTGACTTCCCCGCAGGGTTGGCACCGAGGCTGGGTGCCAGCGGGTGCATTGGGTGCCTCCGGCGGGTGCCATCCAGACTTCCTGGGCCCCGCCTAAGGAACCTCAAAGCCTTCCTTCCCGGAGATGCAGTTTCAGGGCTGTTCCAGGGCAGGGCAGGGCAGGGGGGCTGAGGATCCTGAAAGGGACAGTTGTTCCTAGGGCTGAAAGAGGCGCAGTCCCGCAGCTGTCCCTCTGTCCCGCCATGGTCTCCCCAGCGCCCCGTGGGCTGAGAAAACGGGGCCTAGAAACGGGGTAACACAGTGTTCCCGGGTTATTTATAAGCCAAGCAAGCCCAGCTGGTGACGCTGGGCCTGGAAGGAGGGTGTGTGAGTGTGCAGGAGCCCCGGGGGATGGGAATTTGTCGCCCAACTTCACCTTCCTTGTCGCCCCAACTTCATCTTCCTTGTTCAGAGCAGGAAAATAACTTTTCGGGTGGGGAAATCAGACGACAAGAACAGTTCATTTTGTGTTCTTCCTGCTTCATTTTTTTTGCTCTTTTTGTTTGTTTTCAGGTCATGCCCAGCGGTGCTAGGGTTACTCCTGACTGTGCTCAGGGGACCACAGGGGATGCCAGGGATCGAACCCAGGTCAATCATATGCAGGGCAATTGCCCTCCCCACTGTGCTATGGCTCCAGACTCATCTTCACTGTTTTTTTTATGTGGCTACACCCAAATGCTCAGGGGACCCTGTGGAGCCTGAACCCAGACACCCCCTCTCCAGCCTGAACTCACTCTGCCTTGACTTGGGTTCCCCGCTCATAAAAGACTGGGGAAGGGTTCAAGTATTCCCCTTTATCTCAGAACTGAGGCCCAAACTCCACTCTCCCTTTTTCCAATTCACAGACTTGAGGGAGGAGGCAGGGGTGTGGCGGGCTGTCCCAGGAGACAGCTGTCAGTAACGGGTCACTGCTGTCCCATAAAGCTTGCTCGGTCCCCTGGTGCCTGGTCTAGAGAAGTTTCCACAGGCTCCTAAAGACAACTTAAAAAAAGAAAAATCAAATTTGTCTCCAAATAAGGTCGAATAATCAGACCGGGAAATCCCCGGACCCAGAGATTTGTCTGAGAACTGGGGAACTGGGTGCGACTCTTCTCTTCTGGCCATGGGCGGCTCGAGGCTCAATTTTGCCAGAAAGAAGTAAATAGCTTTGGAGGTTGGGAAGGAGCAAAAGCTCAGAGGGGAACCTGCCAGATGTGATTTTTTTTTTGTGGTTTTTGGGTCACACCCGGCAGTGCTCAGGGGTTACTCCTGGCTCCATGCTCAGAAATTGCTCCTGGCAGGCACAGGGGACCATATGGGGCACCGGGATTCGAACCCATGACCTTTTGCATGAAAGGCAAACGCCTTACCTCCATGCTATCTCCCGGGCCCCGCCAGATGTGATTTTTGAGCACACAACCTGGAGTAAATCCTGAGCATGGCCGGGTGTGCCCCCACCCCCTGAAAAAAAAACGTGGGGGGGCCCAGGAGATAGCATGGAGGTAAGGCATTTGCCTTTCATGCAAAACATCATCGGTTCGAATCCTGGTGGCCCATATGGTCCCCCGTGCCTGCCAGGAGCGATTTCTGAGCATGGAGCTAGGAGTAACCCCTGAGCACTGCCGGGTGTAACCCCCCAAAAAAACAAAACAAACAAACAAAAAAAAGTGTGGAGGATTAGCACCAGCTTCGAGACCAAGTTCTAGTCCCAACACCAATCTCGGGTTTCCCAGGACATTGCTGGGTGTGGGCCTCCAAATCAAGACACAAGTCAGGGGCTGGAACACATCGGGGAAGGTGCTTGCCTTGTATGCAGTCCACTTAGTTTGGATCCCCTGCACCCCACACGGTCCTCTGAGCCCGGCAAAGAGTGATCCCTGAGATGAGACAGGATGAGACAGCCCTAAACACTGCTGGCTGGTGAGGTTTATCCAAAAACCCTAAACACCACTGGTATATGGTTCCTGCAGGCTGGGGTTTGGGGGTCCACAGCGAATGTATGGGGTCTCCCCCTGCCTTCAGACATCACACATGTCCCAGGGGTAAGGTGATGAGGCTCAGGGGGCTTCTACAGCTGTCTCCATTTCTCTGTCCCTGTGTCACCAGGCTGGTGGCCACGGAGACTCCAACTTCAACTGAGGGAAGGAGGCATGTACCCCAAAGTCTAGGTTAGCTCCCACCCCCCAACCCCACCCCACCTCACCCCACCTGCTTGGCCAGGGCCTGTGTGACTGAAAGGATTTCTCATTTGCATTTTAAATTGAGGTGCTTCGTTTGCAAATCAGGCACCTGCCTTCTCCCCTGTTCCACCAAGGGTCCCTCATCAGGGTTCTGGGGTCACCCTCACCATTATACTGACCACCATGCCTCAAACCCTGCCTGTCTTCAATGATCCCAGCCCTTCTCATTGTTGGGGACCCCTTACTACTGCCCTCATGCCCCTTTCCCTGTCCACAGGGTCAGCTTGCTCCCAACAGGTGCCAGGTCCACACGTCTTCTCTCACTTCCCTATTTTTATCACTTCTTATTTTGGGGGGGTCACACTCAGCACTGCTTGGGGGTTACCTCTGACTGGGTGCTCAAGGTTTGCTACTGTAGATTTTTGAGGCTCCTTTGGTGCTGGGAATCTGGTTTTTTG
>PVKC010026058.1:0-16263 GCA_004027635.1 Crocidura indochinensis | reverse complement strand
TCTTCTTTCAACCGTGGAAGATTATAGGAGTTCATTAATTTATCCATTTCTTCCAGGTTCTCATTTTTAGTGGTGTAGAGCTTCTCAAAGTAGTTTCTGATTACCCTTTGAATCTCTGCCATATCAGTATTGATTTCTCCTTTATTTTCCCCAATTTTAAACTTTACTACAAAGCAATAGTTATCAAAACAGCATGGTATTGGAATATGGACAGGCCCTCAGATCAGTGGAATAGGCTTGAATACTCAGAAAAAGTTCCCCAGACATACAGTCACCTAATTTTCCATAAAGGAGCAAGAAATCCTAAATGGAGCAAAGAAAGTCTCTTCAACAAGTGGTATTGGCACAACTGGCTAGCCACTTGCAAAAAATTGAACTTAGACCCCCAGCTAACATCATGTACGAAGATAAAATCCAAATGAATGAAAGACCTTGATATCAGACCTGAAACCATAAAATACATAGAACAACACATAGGCAAAACACTCCAGGACATTGAGACTACAGGCATATTCAAGGAGGAAAATGCACTCTCCAAGCAGGGAAAAGCAGATATTAACAGATGGGAATATATTAAGCTGAGAAGCTTCTGCACCTCAAAGGAAATAGCGCCCAGGATACAAGAGCCACCCACTGAGTGGGAGAAACTATTCACCCAATACCCATCAGATAAGGAGCTAATGTCCAAAATATACAAGGCACTGGCAGAACTTTACAAGAAAAAACATCTAATCCCATCAAAAAATGGGGAGAAGAAATGGACAGGCACTTTGACAAAGAAGAAATACAAATGGCCAAAAGACACATGAAAAAATGCTCCACATCACTAGTCATCAGGGAGATGCAAATCAAAACAACTATGAGGTACCACCTCACACCACAGAGAATGGCACACATTACAAAGAATGAGAACAAACAGTGTTGGCGGGGATGTGGAGAGAAAGGAACTCTTATCCAGTGCTGGTGGGAATGCTGTGTAGTTCAACCTTTATGGAAAGCGATATGGAGATTCCTCCAGAAACTGGATATCGAGCTCCCACATGATCCAGTTATACCACTCCTAGCAATATACCCTAGGAACACAAAAATACAATACAAAAACCCCTTCCTTACACGTATATTCATTGCAGCACTATTTACCATAGCAAGACTCCAGAAACAACCAAGATGCCCTTCAACAGACGAATGGCTTAAGAAACCATGGTGCATATACACAATGGAATATTATGCAGCTGTCAGGAGAGATGAAGTCATGAAATTTTCCTACACATGGATGTACATGGAATCTATCATGCTGAGTGAAATAAGTCAGAGAGAGAGAGAGAAAAATGCAGAATGGTATCACTCATCTATGGGTTTTAAGAAAAATGAAAGACATTCCTGCAATAATAATAATTTTCAGACACAAAAGAGAAAAGAGCTGGAAGTTCCAGCTCACCTCAGGAAGCTCACCACAAAGAGTGATGAGTTTAGTTAGAGAATAACTACATTTTGAACTGTCCTAAAAATGAGAACCTATGAGGGAAATGGAGAACCTGTCTAGAGTACAGGCGGGGTGTGGGTGGAGAGGAGGGAGAATGGGACAATGGTGATGGGACATTGCACTGGTGATGGGTGGTGTTCTTTACATGACTGAAACCCAAAAACAATCATGTATGTAACCAAGGTGTTTAAATAAAATATATTAAAAAAAAGAAAAAGAAAACAGGAGGGTCCTTAGTCACACCTTTGATTATTTCCTGATGCCTAACACTACCTTTGTACTCCCGGAACCTCGGAAGGAAGCTGAGTGAGAACTTGAGTCATGAAAACTTTCCAAGGCTCTAAAACCACAGATGTGATTCCCCCCTGAATCACCTCATGGACTCAGCTCTCTCAAATGAAAAATATGAATGGAGGTGATTAACAAAGAGAATTTTATAGTAATCTCCAAAGAATTTTTTTTACAGTGAGCTTCTATCTGGTTTAGTTCTCTGCATTGATAGCCCAGAAAATCAGGAACTTAAAGCATTGCCAAAAGCTTTAGTGTGCTGAATGCATCTAGGGGACCCTTGATCTAATTTATTTACATCAAGTTACTGATGTACAAAGAGAATAGCACTTACTGGGCAGATTCCTACCAGGGTCCACAGGAGCAAGGGAGCACAGAAAGATGCACAGATGGTGCTTAAAAGTGTTGTGACTGAAGAAGATGGTAAGTGGGAGGGAGAAAAGATCTGAGTGTGACCACCATGGCTCAGTCAATATAGAAATGAGACAGAAATTGTGTGTGATTCGATGACTTTATTATTGCTTTCAGTTAGCTTCATGAGAGAAAATAGCTCTACTATGTGTAAGTCCTGGTCCCCTAAGTAGCTGAACAAATGCCAGAACTTTGTAGGTTGGGGCCTTAATGTGTCATGCCACTTGATTTGAGTTGTGCTGTATGTTTTAATATATCCTCTCTACTGTGCTGTAGCTCCAGTTACTTTGTTTTCTTCTGTTCATTCACTGATGAGTGACCTTTGTCAACTCTCCTGTACTTTCATCTTGTCTTCTACTGCTGCTAAAAGGTGTTTGAGAGTCTTTTCCCTTTAAAAGTAAATATCTTTCACTTATTTTCTATAATTTTCTATGACTTATTAGCTCTTCCTTTGTTCTCCATTTGTCTCAGATCCACCTCCCTTCCTTGAAAACCAAGTATATTTTAGTGGAAGGAAACTGATTTTCAAAAACATTGTCATAAACCAGAGTTCTAGAGTACATGTAAATTAAATGTGTGGCTCTACATAAAGCCAAGAAGGTATCCATGACCAGCTCTGCCATTCTGGGCTTGAAAAGATGGTCACAGGAGAGTGAGGAATATAGTTGAAAGTTATAAAACAAGTCAATCTATTGTGACTGGAACACTTTAGTGACTTCTCAGTAGAAAACATTAATCAAAAAAAAAATCTTCAAAGTGCCCTAGAATAGAACAAAGGAAACTATAGAGTTAGAACTACTATTAGAACAGGATATAGAATATTATGAAAAAAGGAAGCTTATTAGGTTAAGAATAATTGGTTTTAGGGGCTGGAAGATAGAATTTGACCCTGGTTTAATTCCTGACACCAGTCTCCTAGGCATTCCCAGATGTGACCATATGTGTCCAGAAGTACAGCTTCCAGCACTACTTCTAGGATGGCTTGAGTCTTTCTGGTACCGCAAGACCTGAGTAGCATTGCAGCCTCAAACATGTGCAAGGAAAGTTGGCCGGGTTGGCTGAGTATAACTGGTGGGACCTCTGGGTCTTCTGAACATACTTTTAGACCCCCCCATTAAATATTTGAAAAAATTAAATAATTTATTATGCTTTATGTGGAATTGATGTACACAGATCCTCTAGCAGAATCCAAGTCTGACAAATAAGTCCTGTCAATAGAAGGCATTTAAGGCTAGTGCAGTAAGAATCTGGGTATAAAAAAAGGACAAGAGAATGAGTTTTTTTTTATGAACAGCAGAATAAACAGTTTATAGCTATAATAAAATTCATGTTTAATTTTATTGGGAAAATGTAAAAGATTAGCTAGAAAGCAGGAAAGGAAGCTAAAAAGGAGTGCTTAGCTCAAGATGCTATTGTGGCCAGATTTTTAATTCCAAGGAACCTACAGAGCCTGAGTCTATTTACAAACAACTGTTGAATAAGCCACAGAATTAGGACAATTAGGAAGTACAAAAAATTCTTCTTCCCTGCTCCCAAAAAATACTTCCGTTTTATTTTGAAAGCAGGAATCTAAATGAGGAGCTGAGACTGGAGAGCTGGGAACCAAGTGCAGAGTGAGGGGTCCCAGGAGAAGGCAGGCACCCCTGAAGGAAAGTCAGCACTGGCCCCTGATGAATCATGAGGCAGTGGAACCAAGGAAGAGACAGACAGTTTTAGGTTGAAAAAGAAGTGTGATTTACTGCTTAACTTATGTTAGGGCCATACCCAAGGGCACTCAGGGATTACTCCTGGCTTTGTGCTTAGGAGTCACTCCTGATGAGCTCCAGGGACTGTATATAGTATCAGGGATTATATGTAAGACGAACACCTTGCCCGCTGTACAATCTCTCTAGCCCAAGGCAGATCATTTTAAAAGGAAGTAGCTGGTTCAGAAGAACAAATTGCTACAAACAGAACCTCACAGTTTTTTAGAATTGCTACATGAGAAGAATGAAATCCAGGATGCATTCAGAGTGAAAAGATATCAGTGAAAACAGGAGTTACTGATGGAATTTAGCATTGTCGTTTTGGTAACAGTTATAGGGAATAAGTCTTAACAGACCTTCACTAGTCAATGACAATTTAGTAGTCTATAAAATTCTAACCCAGGGCTAAGGCATATTACAGAGATTTGCCCAAATTAAGAAAACAAGAGAAGTGGAATCTCATTTCCCTGTCTCAAACTCAAATCAAGATGTTGAAATGAAATGCATCTTGACATTCCCAAAGAGATTGTATTAACCTAATAGAATGATCCACCTCTCCATGATCAAAGCCCATTTATCATGAAATGACTCTTGACAGATAACATAAAAAATCCTTTCAGGGGCCCGGGAGATAGCATGGAGGTAAGGCGTTTGCCTTTCATGCATAAAGGTCATCGGTTCGAATCCCGGTGCCCCATATAGTCCCCCGTGCCTGCCAGGAGCAATTTCTGAGCATGGAGTCAGGAGTAACCCCTGAGCTCTGCCGGGTGTGACCCAAAAACCAAAAAAAAAAAAAAATCCTTTCAGTTTATTACATGAATCTGAATTGCATAAATTGCTGTGGTAATTCCAGTTTCATGCTGAAAAACCTTGTGGTTTCTTGAATGGATTACTTCTTTAGAAAATATTAAAGGAAAGAATGCTTTTATTCCTTCCAAGTATTTCTGAAAGAAAAGAAAATACAAATCTAGAGGTACCTGGAGTTAAATAAAATAAATTAATACAACAATACTTGTAGTTTTCTTTTTCTGAGCTTGAAATAAAGCAAAAAATAATTCTATTGCAGTGCTACAAATAGTCACAAATCAAAAAGCTTAAATCAAAACTTTTTACATTTTATTTGAATATTTATAGCTTTGAAATTCATAAAAACTTTTAAGAAGTTAAATTATAAATATTTACTTACTTCAAATTGCTTACAAAAATAATCCTTGTGATCTATAATAGTCAATATTTGCTTAATTAAAGCCAGTATAGGAATTTTACAGCCAATGTGGACTGAATTATGTTGAAACCACAGATCTGACCTCTTGACTCATTTCTAACATGTAATAAATTAGAGACTCTGGATATGGGTAAGTCATGCTTTCTTCCTGGGTCTCGCCTTCCTAATTCCATAAAGGAAGTGAAATAGCATTTTTCATAATAGTAGTGAAAAGATTTTCACAATATTTTAACAATACCAGTGAAAATATACATCTGTATTTGCTTTAAACAATGGAAATTGTATCACATTTTTTGAGCAATTCAAAAGCCTAGATTATACTCAGAGGATTTCACCCAGAAATTCCAGATATAGAGAAGCTGTGGATGGCTGCTTTTAAAACCATCACTTTCAAGTTATATTAGGATTGTTTAAAGGGGAGGAAATCCACCTGGATATACAGTGAAGCCACATGCACAGTGTGTCTTTTTCAGAAGACAAAGGGAAAACTTTTCTTGGGTTACCTATATCTCAGCCAACACAGATTTGCCAAATGTTTGTGTTAAACAGAAAAATGAAAGGGCAAGAAAGGTCATTGACTTGACATTCTTAGAACAGAAGTGCTGCTATCTTGTTATAAGTTCATGAGGTATAACAGCTTTGATGCATGTCAGAGTGATAGGAAAGGTAGATTCCTAGGATCACAGGCACCAGCACTCTGGAAGAACAACAGAGAGAACTCAGAGTGCTCACCTGCCTTCCTCATCTTTCTTCATTGTTGGAAATACAACACAACTGCTCTTTGGTTCCAAATTTACTTAGCCTATTGGTTGTTGCCTTCTCAGGGACAAACTTGCTCAGTCTCCCATGGAAATCCCCCTTGAAACTATTTATTGCTCACCTTGATTGTTCCAGCACTCCTATAGGTGATGGCACCCACTTTGGGCAACTCTGAGGGGTTTTTTTCTCGGTTAATTCACCCCTTTTCCTACCTCCTTCAGCCTGCAGACACAAAGGATATAGAGTGTGGTTTATACCATGTCAGGCATCTTGCTAGGAAAGCCCATTTACTGAGTGACTTCAATACATTACTTCTCTGTGCACTTCATTTCTTCATCTGTAAAATAACATTTCTGAGACTTTTACCTCATAAGGTTTGATAGAGGTCAAACTGTCCTGATTTTTATTCCTCTGAAGTCCAATCTTCTGATTCTCCTGGCTTCACTTATACTCCCTCCTAATGATTCCATATTAGGGGCTCCCGCCATGATCCTTAATGGCCATCTTTGTTACAAGTTAGTTCTATGTTGGCTGTACTTGACTATCCTTGGATAAGTCCCCTAAACTCTTCAGGCTTCTTGTCCCATCACCTATGTAATGAAGGGCAAAGAATCATACAACATTACAACTTCAGACTCTGCAATTCTGATCTGAAACCTTTCAAGTTGTTTCTCTCAAATTAATATATATTAATAATATATGTATATGTGTATATAATTAATGATGGTGGGATGCTCCCATTCCTCAAAATATGAAGTGTCAACTTCTGGAAATGTATAGAAAAGTATACATTATTCACAACCTCCCACCCCAAGTTTCTCTGTTTCCTGCTGCCATTTTGACTAAGGCATTTCTTGTTTGAATTAGATTGATGTTATTCTAATTAACCTTATTTTTCTGGCTTCTTTCCTTCCTTCTCTCATCGTTTTTTTCTGGTCTTTTATTCTCCTTTAATTGAAGTAATAACTAGGCTTACAAATAACTGTGCTTACAAAAATTCTACTTTTCTCATATTTTCCTACAAATATTTGGAGGAACCTATGGGTTGAGTCACATATGTCTGTGCTTAGGACTCATTTCTGGATCTGCACTCAGGGATCCTCCTGGAAATGCTCAGGGAACTAGATGGTGTGCCAAGAATCAAATCAAGTTCAGCAGCATGCAAGGCAAGCACCCCATCTGTTATACTGTCTCTCTGGTCTCTTCCCACAAACACATGCAACTACTAGTCTATAAAGCAAAACTGTTGATAAATGCATATATGTTATGATTTTATCTTCTTTCTAGATTTTATGTTTAAGTAGACTAAAACATTCTCAGTTCCTTGTGAATTGTTATTATTTTTGCTTTAGGTTCTCGTTTATCATTTAAACCATAGTCTCTAATATCTATTCCCACTTGGGAACTGTGCCTTACCCAGAAAGCTTATATTTCTGTTAGTAAGAAGTTGTACTTGACCTCCTGGGGAGCTTATAGTAATGGTTATGACAGTGCATTTTGGTGAGAGTAATATTGTCTGTAGGCTGGCTGTGGGGCAGGAGCTCTGCAGGCAACACATCACCACTTCCACACCTCACTCACATCAACAACTTTTCTAGACTCCTTTGTAACTTTGGATAAAGATCAACTTTTTGCATCTACTTGGGCTTTTCACGTCCCTAAATCTTACACCATTTTTTGCTTCTCAGTCTTGTTTTCCTCACGTTCTCTCAACTCCTGTTTGCATATTTTACAGTTATTCATTTCCTTTCCTCCTTTTCTGTTATCCTTGAATTATTGTTATACCCAACACATATTCTTCTTTATGTATGTTTAACTGTATGTTAAAAAAACTCTTCAGGGGCCTGGGAGATAGCATGGAGGTAAGGCATTTGCCTTTCATGCAGAAGATCATCGGTTCAAATCCCAGAATCCCATATGGTCCCCCGTGCCTGCCAGGAGCGATTCCTGAGCATGGTGCCAGGAGTAACCCCTGAGCACTGCCGGGTGTGACCCAAAAACCAAAACCAAAACAAAAACAAACAAAAAAAAAAAACTTCCTCAAAAAAAGACCTGAAACCTCCAACTAGTCTATAGAATCTCTCTCATCTTACTACCCAAATCAGGTTGTAATGCTTAGCTATCTCATTTCTTCCATGATAACCAAACTTTCTACATTTCCTTCCTGTGTCTTCAGTGAAAATGTTACGGTCAATTTAGATTTTTTTTTGTCTCCTCCCTCCTGGGTCTCCCTGGATGTATATCTAGAAGGCACCTAACATTTGTGAATGAAAAAAAATCAATGGGGATGGGGTAAGTTGGTCTTTGGATTCTAGAATAAGACTAGAGTTTGAACATTTCTTAAGTAATGTTTTAAGAAATATTTGAGAAATATACTAAGAAAAATCATTTTTTTTAGTATAGAGTGCATCCTAGCACCCAATTTTCTATTTTTTTCTTGAGATTTGTTGAGCACCCACACATGTCCAAAGGTTACATACCTGGCCATGAGCCCATTGTATAGGAGATGACTTTATTTAACCTGTGTCTCCATAAGTCTGCTTCAGGCAGCAGCATCTTCTGGAACCATCTTGCCTATACAGTGTGGGTAGTTCCTGTGATCATAGAGTATCTCCCTGTATGAGTATGCCAGGGTCAGGTTGACCCTGGGAAGGTTTTTATAGCAAGCCAGCCAGACTTTTAAAAGGAAGTTTCTTTTTCATCCCCCATTTTTTTTTATTCCCCTATTGTTCCCCTGTTGGCACCACTCAGGCTCCTTTGGCTGTTTGTTTTTTTGCACAGGATGGCTGTACTGACTTCTCTAAGAATGGTGCTGCTCAGGAGTCTGGATGCCATTCTCCACATTCTGGTTAACTCTTACTGCTCAATGGTCCTCAGGGTCAGCTTGTAGGCTTGTAAGTTCTTGGTGCAGCTTTGTACTTTCTGGCATCTGCATTCATGCATTTGGTTGAGGCACAGGTGCTAATTGAGGCTGACAACCTTTATCTCATGTTACTGTCATGCTTAGTCCAGCTCTCCTTTCCACCATATAATCTCACACACACATCTTGAAATCAGCAGGCAGATAAGGAATATTGTGCTTCTGTTTTTTCTTGTCTCAACAAGCAGTTGCTCTCCCTGGAAAATTGTCTTATTTCTCTTTTCTATTGAGGGGAAATTAAAAATTATTTCTCTTTTCTATTGAGGAGGACTTGCTTGTCCTCCTCTGTACAGTACAGATATAGGTTAATTATTCTGAAGGTCACTCTTAGACATCAGGTCTACTTAGAGAAAGGGCCTAAAACTCAGGATAACAAGCTGCCCAATGCCAGTCCTTCTGTCCTTCTCCAGTTGTACCTTCTAATTTCAGGTGAGAGGTATGGCAGCCACTGCACCTGAGTTAGCCCTTCCCAAGATTCCTCTTTTAGTCTGGTTCTGGTTGTGATGAATTTGCTTGGAAATGGGCTATCTATGTTCTCTCCTTTCTTTCAAAATACTTGACACTGCATATTCATGGTTCCCTTCAAAAACAGGAATTGATCTTTCAATGGTAATTTGGGGCTATACTTCACTTAGACTGAGATTTGGGATATACAGGGAGCTAGTTGTTTTAATCTAGGTACAAGTGCGCACCAATAGTGGATGCAAATGTGTGTGTGTGTGTGTGTGTGTGTGTGTGTAGTTTGTTTATGTAGTATAGTGTAATGTAGTGTGTGTAGTGAGAAAGAGAGTAGGTAATGTTTAGTATTTTTCTGATAAGGTGGGACATTCATTCTTTTACTAGTTTGGTGCTTAGGCCAGATTATGTGCTGCTGGAGTTCAGCACGTTGGAGGTTTCTAGGACACCCTGGGGTCACCCTGGAAATGCTGGAGAGGTCTTGTACAAGAGATTGCCCACAGATGAAACATTTTTTGTGATGGTAAAGGGGGTGTGACTCTCTGCTCAGGGATCATTCCCAGGTGCACACAGGCCCTGTGCAGTAGCAGAGGTGGAAACGCAGGTACATTTCTTACAAGGCAAGTGCCCGAACCCCTGTATTATCTCGGCATCACCAAGATGGTTCATTGTAATTCATCTTACTAGAAGGGTCCGTGATCTCCATCCAGAATTCAGATTCAGACTGAGGCTGTCTGGTTTCATTCTTATGTTCTTGTGTTCTCAATCAAGCACAGGATCCTTTGCGTGGTTACCAGGCAGATATTTGACAAAGATAAACTAAATGGGCTATAAAGTTGTTGTCACTGGGCAAAATACTTTAAATAGGCTCAACAGATAGGTGACTATATCTGATATTAAGTTAATGAAAAATTCCATATAAGATAAAAATAATTCAATATTTAAATATTTCAATTCTCTGTCTGCCAGTATAAAGCACTTTTTAAAGCTTTCACTTTCTAAAGATTCACATGCAGGTCCCTAGACTGTAGCTATGGAATTCAGGTGTCCACATCCTTTTATTTCCTCTTAGTGTCTCTTTTCCTCTTTTGGCAGTAAGGGTGGGGTAGGGAATTCAGAGCAGTATTTTGAGTGTAGAGAGGCCACTCCTGTAGATACTCAGCTGGTCTACAGTTTAGCACTTAGCTCCTGAGATGTGATGCTATATGGGTTCAGCACTGATGGGGGGCTGGAGGACCAGCTGGTGCTGGAGGACCAGGTCAAGGCATCTGCCTCTCTCCCAACTCTGCTCTGAAGTTCTCTCCAGCCTCCTTTCCTCCCTTCCTCCTCTTCTCTTTCCCCTCCATATTCTTAGACTTCATGCCTACACTGGAGCTAGAAAACTGGATATCTTCTTGCTGCCTTTTTTTTTCTATCTCCATTCCCACACTTTGTTTTTCCATTCTCACCATCACAGAGTATAGGGTTCCAGTCCTAAGACCTTTGCCATAGTTTCAGCCACTTTATCTCTGGTCTCCAGAGCCTGCTCTGAATTGATGCAACCTTTCCTGTCCCTCCTACTTCACTCTTTCCCCTCAAAAAACTTTGCAGGGCCACAGTAGCACATTCAGAGGCCTGCCAGGTGCAGGCATTGTGTGATGGAAGATGAAAAGAACTTTGCTTTCTTTTGTTGTGACTGTAGATGCAAGCCCAGAGTCACAGGGCGGCAGTGTGACCGGTGTGCCAGTGGATTTTACCGCTTCCCTGAGTGCCTTCCCTGTCTGTGCAACAAGGATGGTACGACATCACAGATTTGTGATCCAGACACGGGAGCTTGCCTCTGCAAAGTAAGACTACCTGCAATGCCAATAATGTTAATCACTCACTTTGGAGGGGACATGCTTGGAGCGGGGCTCTTGGAATACATCTGACTGTGTCTAGAGACTTCTTCTGGCTCTGGGCTCGGGGGTCATTCTTGATGATGCTCTAGAAATCAGATTCATGGACCAAACTAAGGACAGCTGCATACAAAACTATTGACTAATCCCTGTTTTAGCTCGCCAGTACAGCAAGAAAATTGTCGATGTTGAGTCAACATATAAAAGGATATGTGAAATAAAACTGAACATAGGAGAATCCTATAATATGTGTGGCAGAATAAATTAGTCTCTATTTCATTTGATAAACATAATTAAATGAGGCGATTTCATTCACCTCTCTTATCTTTTGAGGAGGCTAGTTGACATCCTTAAGAATCTGAGGGCTGGTCCAGACCCTTTGCAGAAAAATATATTCACACTTTGTCAACAGTTTCAAGAGATTGATGGAGCCAGTTCCTGAGGACCTCAGGTTCATTATCTCTATCAAGAAGTTTGAGAGTTCCAAGTTCTGGTGAATCTTTTGGGACAGTAACTGAAAAAAATGAATGGTTCTCCCATGTTGTGAATCTTTCTGATTTCTCTACTTTGAAGATGCCCAGGGGCATCTTATAAAAATGCAGAAACTCTTCCTTTTGGGTGTGGTGTTTAAAAAAATATAAAGGCTTAGAGATAGGTATCTGTTGGTGCTTTGCTGATTAGGTATTTTGTTTGTGCAAGTCTATATGAGCAACTCAGCACCCTGGAGCAGAAATGATCTCTTATTTTGTGTTTTTCATCAACAGGAAAATGTGGAAGGTCCAGAATGCAATGTGTGTCAAAAAGGATCATTCCATTTGGACCCATCAAATCCTAAGGGCTGTACCAACTGCTTTTGTTTTAGAGTAAATAATCTCTGTCAGAGTACAAATAAGAGAAGAACTAAGGTATGCAAGAACTTCACGTTTGTTTTTGTTTAGTGTTTCTGAAAGAGGCAAACTTGACAGGTTATGAAATTTACAAAATAATCTACAAAGACTTCTTTCTAGATTACTTTGTTAGAATGTTTGCTGGAGCCCCTACAACCCTTTACCACCAACCTCCTAATACACGCATCACTGTGTTTCTTTCCTCTGTACCCAGTTCAGTCCTGAGCTCTATCTAGCCCTCTGTCAGGCTGTATTTAAGATCCCACAACCAGGTTCGGAAGAAACCTTTCATCAGCCTTCCCTATAGAACAGGTCACCAGACTTCTTTATGTGCTTCCCACCTTTGCATATTCTGGTGTTTTTATCACTCCTTGGTTTATTACATTTCAGCTCTAAAATCTGTTTATGATCTGACTTTACTAGCCCTGATGCAGCACCTGGAGAAGAATTTAGGGCCATAATAGATGTTCAGTTCATCCTCAGCATAACTGGACTTTGTTGTTTTTTGTTTATCTTTTCTTCTTCCTATTTTTTTGGGGGGGTCACACCCGTGACGCTCAGGGGTTACTCCTGGCTATTCGCTCAGAAGTCGCTCCTGGCAGGCACGGGGGACCATATAGGGAACCGGGGGATCGAACCGCGGTCCGTCCTAGGTTAGCGCAGGCACCTTACCTCCAGCGCCACCGCCCGACCCCCTCTTCTTCCTATTTTACTTTCTCTCTCTTTACCATATCATTTTGGGCCACATTTTAAATGAAACCCATGATACAAAAATGTTTGTTTCTCTCATTATTCCACCAACCAGTAACCTTAAGATTGCTCTCTTTATGTACTAATATCTTATGCCTAGCAAGTATTCAGAAAAGATTGTTTGTTTATTTCATTGCCCTCCTCCTAAAAGAAACTCAGACTCATATGGGAAAATGTACCTTTTTGTTTATAAATCCTATCTGGTGCTCTTCTTTCTTGCCTCCATGAAAACATGGAAGCATGCCTTAGGGACCCTGCCCTGGAGGAATCTGAGTTGCAGTGGGTCAGATGGGGTATCTGGGGTCTGAGCTCTGTCTAGACAAGCCTGTTGGCTGCCCTTCAGCTTATCTCCCCCCCACCAGATGCCAATGTGTTTCTCCTTCTGAATCTTCTGTTCCAGTTTGTGGATATGGTGGGCTGGCACCTGGAGACTGCAGATGGGGGCCACATCCCTGTATCATTCAACCCAGGGAGCCGAAGTGTGGTTGCAGATATCCAGGAGCTGCCTGCAACTGAGCACAGTGCCTTCTGGGTGGCACCACCTTCCTACCTGGGGGACAAGGTAAGGCTATTCCAGGATGGGTCCTCCTGGCCTTCTCTGTTACTGTATGAACATCACATACAAGGCAGCTGAGAGGGAATACAGGGGAGTTCAGGTTCCTAAAATGGAAAGAATCATCTTCACTGAAAAAGTAGTACTGATAGAGCTTCCTGGAGTGCAGGTGGGATGAGGCTGGTTGGAAGCCTCCCTACCTTACCTTGTCAGCCCACCAGCAAAGCGCAGCATCACTCTTCTCCATTTTGGGGCTTTTCTCCATATTCACTTACTGACCTTGGTTTTTTTCCTCCAGGGAAGTAACCATTTAAATCCTACCTGTTGCTTATTTATGTATGCCTTTAAATGCCAATGCTGAAAGTCTTTGTTTTAAAGCAGAAGAAAGGGTCCTTTCAGGAAAACAAAAGCTGAAAGTGACTCATGGCTTATTAAAAACAGCACTGGAACCCATGGCTGTTCAGCTTTCTTTAGCAGAATCATGTGTGCTCAGTGAAATACTCCTTGTGCACCTAAAATACTAATTGCTGCACAGTCTTTATGCCAGAGCTTGGTCAGTTGTACTTGATCAGTGGGACAGAAATGGGGGCCCTGGGGAAATATCTTCAGGTGATCTGTGCATTGAAGGCCTATGTGTGAGCTTTTGAGATAGGGTCTATTTCACTAGGCCCAGCTCATATTTACCTCTGGGAATGATGAAATATTAGCATCTGGCTGGTTTAGAGTCTTCGATCCCATCTTCATGGTGAAGGACTATGGATTTTGATCTCTGAGTTTGGGAACACTGCTTCCATCTCATTTCACAGTCCTCTTCACCTCAGCATAGGGTCCAAACCTTGTAGCTTACACGGTGATAATCTGGTACAGCATCTGTGGATCAGGAGTCTGAGGTCTGTCAGGAGGTTGCAGCAGGGTCCTTTTATGGGCTCACTCCTGGGTCCCTTAGACCCCTCCTCTCTGCTGGTCTTTGCCTGAAGCCTCAGCGAGGGGCTTTTAAGTGTAGCAGCTAAGTTTCTCCACAGCAGCTGAGAGTGTGAGGAGAGAGAGAGATCTCAAGACCCAAATCAGAATCTTTTTTTTGGGGGGGGGCCACATCCAGTGACGCTCAGGGGTTACTCCTGGCTATGTGCTCAGAAGTCGCTCCTGGCAGGCACGGGGGGCCATATGGGAACCGGGGGATCGAACCGTGGTCCGTCCTAGGCAAGGCAGCAGGCACCTTACCTCCTGCGCCACCTCCCGGCTCCCCAAATCAGAATCTTTAAGACTCATACTCAGCAATTACATATTCTCATTTCTGCCATAGCCTATTTAATTACTAAGTCCACACACACTCATGGGAAGGAGAATTGAGCTTCCTATCTTTCAAGGCAGGAGGACCAAAGAATATGTGGAACTGTGTTTGTTTTTGTGTGTGTGTAATTTATCTATTAGATAGAAGTTTATTTTCCTCTTCTGGGTGCCTGTAAGCTGTCTAAAGCTGGGACTCTTCCATCTTCCTCCCAGTCTCTGTCATTTTCCAGCAAGAGGAAAAGAAAATATGGACATATTTTTAAAATTCTTATAGGGGAAAGAGATTGTACAGTGGTTAGGGTGCTTGCTGTTTACCATTTCAGTGCCTGGCATCACATATTGTCCCCTGGAAATGGTTCCTGAGCACAGAGTCAAGAGTATGCCCCAGGGAGACGGAAAGATAGCATGGAGGCAAGGTATTTGTCTTGCATGTAGAAGGATGGTGGTTCGAATCCTAGCATCCCATATGGTCCCCTGAGCCTGCCAAGAGTGATATATGAGCGTAGAGCCAGGAGAAACCCTTGAGCGCTGCCGGGTGTGACTCAAAAAACAAACAAACAAACAAACAAAAAACAAACAAAAAAAAAAGAGTTTACCCTGAGAACACTCAAGTGTGGCTCAAATACAAATTAATTAATGAACTGAAATTCCCTTAACCCAGCACAAAGTCAACACTTCACTGCCATACCTCGATCCAAGATGTTCCAATGGAGTTTTCCCAGACTCTCATATATAAAGACATGATGTTTGGTTGGGTTGTAGATTTGTGGGGGACACAAATGAATTGGGACCCTCAAAGTACTCCTCTAAGTTATTAAACTGTCCTCTCCCACCAGTATATTGCCTCTTTCATATCAGAGGTGATACAACTCTGATCTACCCCTTCACTATACCTTCGTTCTCTATAGGTTTTGTCGTTGCTGTTGTATTGTTATTATCCTGTTTTGTTTCTTAGGTCACTCTCAATGTTGCTCAAAGTTTACTCCTTGCTCTGCACTCACTACTGGTGGAACTCAGAGGACTAGTTGGGATGTGGGGGATTGAACCTAGGTCAGCTGCATACAAGGCAAACTGTTCAGCGTTTGTCTCTCCCTCTTCTGGATAGGTTTTGGCCAAAAGCTGGGAGGTATCACTCCAACAGTGAAGTTGGAGAACTGTGAGAACTGAGTGAACTGTGAGAAAACTGACCATTCATCACCTTCGTGTTATGCCTCACAGAAGTCTAGTCTGTGTCTACATAGTGCACACATGCTGTTTCCCTGAGATAGGACTAAGGAAACAGTCACCATCTGCTCTCAGGGAAAGTTTGCTTTAAATCTATTTTCAGAGTTTCCTTTTGTGAGATATTAACTAAGTTTCTAAGTTAATTAAGAAACAGGTGGCCCAGATGTCTTAGAATAGCTGTGGATTAGATGAACATTTTGGTTTAGTCGACTTTGAGAATAAAAGGATCCCATTTGTTTCTGTGCAGTTGTTATTTTTCTTTGTAATTTAACTACCTTCTTATAAAAGCCAATACTTTTCACATTAAATATTTAAGATGCTAGCAAATAGCACAAAGTAGAAGATTTAAAATTGCTGTCTTCAGTCTCACACTCCAAGGACAAGCCCAGTTAACA
>PVKC010026057.1:0-16259 GCA_004027635.1 Crocidura indochinensis | reverse complement strand
TGGCCTCTGCTGTTTGTGAATGCATCGGGGTGGAGTTTGCCTCCTCCCCAACCCAGCCCCCAGGGCCCAGCTTACCAGATCCGGCCATGAAGACCCTCTGGCGTGGGGGCGTCTGGCCCCCAGACTAATGGAAAGTCCTGGGGGATCTTTGGCTAGCTGTCCAACCCAGGGCCCACCACATGCCAGTACAAAGCCAGGAAAACTCCTGGCACATGGCGGCCCTGAGCCCAGCTCTGGCCTCTGCTGTTTGTGAATGCATCGGGGTGGAGTTTGCCTCCTCCCCAACCCAGCCCCCAGGGCCCAGCTTACCAGATCCGGCCATGAAGACCCTCTGGCGTGGGGGCGTCTGGCCCCCCAGACTAATGGAAAGTCCGGGGGATCTTTGGCTAGCTGTCCAACCCAGGGCCCACCACATGCCAGTACAAAGCCAGGAAAACTCCTGGCACATGGCGGCCCTGAGCCCAGCTCTGGCCTCTGCTCTTTAACCTTAAATTCTATATGGTATTGCAGTCTTAAATTATCCCAACTTAAAAAATTTGGGAGGACACATCTGGTGCTGCTCAGGAATTACTCCTGGCTTTATAATTAGAAATCCCTTCTGGCAGACTATGGAGGCCCTGCAAAACAAACACCCTACTCTCTGTACTGTCTCTCTTTCTTCTGGATAAAATTGTTCTTAACTTACATTTCTTTTCATAAAGTTTTATTTATGTTTTATAGTAATGTGAATATTTTAAAGGAAAAAATTAATAAATAATATGCAACATATATATATTTATGTGTGTATATATATACACCAAGACTTGCCCTAGAAAATAATTTTCCCCTTGGCCCATTTCAGTCCCTCATACATAAACCAGCAACAAGATGAGGCAACATAAGGCAAAAGAACCCTGGTAAAATTTCCTATGTATTTCTTTTCATGAACCAAGATTATTTATTCCTTAATGAACAAGGCCTTCCCCAAATCTTCTAGACTCTCCAGTTTCATACTATAAAGTTGTCCATAGAATTCTGAACTGACTTGTATTTCTGTGTATCTGTTGTAAATTTCTCCTCTTTATTTTTGATTTGCTTTATTAAGGTTTACTCTTTATTCCTCTTTTTTTCTTCTTGAGTCTGACTACAAAAGTTTTGTCCATCTTGTTATTTTCTTTCAAAAATCATCTTTTTCTGTATCACTGACATTTTTCTAAAACTTTTAGTTACAATAGTTTTGGAGTTGATAGAATTATGTACAAAGTTATTGCACACTAGCACCACCACAAATATTTGTTTCCTTCCACCCCAATACCTATGTCATCTCCCATCTGATCTGACTTCTCTCCTTCCCTTCCTCTACAATTGGATCGACAGTTCTGGTTTTGCTACAAATTGTTGCCTTCTTTCACCACCAGCTGTGTGCCCCATGCCCACCAGCTAATTTCCCTTGTTATATCCAATCAGTTTCATCATTAGCCCTACTCCAGTCTGGCACTCTATGATCTGTAATCCATGCCCAAGGCTTATTATTATTTTCTTACACTGGTTTGTTTCTCTATTTACCACAGATGACATTATGCAGTATTTGTCCTTCCTGCAACTTTATTTGATCATCTAGATACTCTCTATATCAGTGATATCCACTCACGAGTTTTATTATTTCCTGCCATCAGTCTTTAGGAACTTGCTTTGTTATTATTTCTTGTGTAACTTTTTTTGTTTTATTTCTCAATGAAAACAAAGTTGTAATTAGGAGTGCTTTTGTTGAATCTCTGGCGTTCTGATAACTTGTATCTTCATTTTCATTTGATTTTATCTTTGACCCACTTAGTGCTCAGTCCGGTGGGTGGTATTTGCTGCTGTCACTAATGTCGAAGGACATCTGTGTGCCTGCTGAAAGGGGATTTGCAGTAGAAGGTATGCTTTGTCAGAGTACCAATAGCAAGCAGTTTTATGCCATCTTTGGTAATGGAATTTAAAGGTCAGGAATGTTCAGCAGTTGATATACTGACTCAGTTGTGGAGGCTTGAACAGAGGCTCAAAAACTCATTCCAGCTTGGGGACTACTTTCTTGAGTGCCCTGTAGCAGCCGTCTGTTAAGATTTAGGAGTTTTTAGTTCATGAGTATTCAACATCGGATTCAGTTAGACTGCTAGACTCCCACTGAGAAATTTCATGCCTTGCAGATTTAATAGAAAGCAGTGCCCTCAGTCTCAACTGACGGTTAATTTAATGTTCCCAAGTAATACAGTGCAGAGATTGACTCACCATAGAGAGTGGGGGACATGTGTTAACTGTATATGGTTTGAACAATCTGCAGTGTGGTTTCTGTGTGTACGGTTGTAATGTACATATATATTAGTCATAGAAGGGCTGACAGTAGCTGGGTCTATTTGTCAAAAGAAAGCATACTTGAGGATTCTCTCTCTGTCCCAACTAGTACAGATATTATTTGAGGGTGTGTATAGTGCTGCTCAGGAATTTGCCCTCAAGATTGGTTGCTATTGTGATATGAAAATAAAATGACCTAACAGCACTGCTATTAGCTAGTTGGTAAGGGATTGCAAGGACAACAGCACCTGCTGGAGACTCAAACCTTATGATCTTAAATTTTTAGTCTTCTAACCCTATTCTAGGCTTGTATGCAGTGTTCATTCAGTGTAACCCTCCTAGCATTCCAAGATAAGTTTTATACCATAGTAATGTCTTTTCTCTCACAACTAGTTGTTTCCTTATGGAAATTTTCTTTTCTTTTGTTTTCTTCCTTTCTTCCTTCTTCCTTCTTTTCTTCTTTCCTTCCTTCCTTTTCTTCCTTTCTTCCTTCTTTTTTCTTACCTTCTTTTCCTTCCTTTTCTTCCTTCCTTTTCTTCCTTCCTTCCTTTCCTTTCTTCCTTTCTTCATTTCTTTCCTTCCTTCCTCCCTTTCTTTCATTCCTTTCTTCTTTCTTTCTCCTTCTCTTTCTTCTTTTCTTCTTTCTCTTTCCTTCTCTTTTTTCTTTCTTTCCTTTTCTTTCTTTCTTTCTTTTCTTTTTTTTGCCAATTTGTTTCAGTCTTTCTATCCAGTCTATTTGGATGCTATTCTTTCAAACCTTGTTGTAGAAACTTTGTATAATTTTATTTCAAGTCTGTCTCTGTATATTTATTTAGGTTTTGGTAGGTTAGCTATGATTGCAGAAGGTAAACATAAGTTCACCCAAATTTGTTGCCAGTAACACATTGTGATGAGTCTGTAAAAACCAGATGAGAGGAAGAGTACAAATTATCTTCTGTTGACTCAAAACCAGGTTGATAACATGACTATTTCCCTCTAATTGGACTCACAAGACAACTCAACTAACTAAATTCCACTTTTCTTTTTGGGTCATGAATATATATTTAAACATTTTATACTGTAAAGAAAGATTCCATCCTATGACATGTACAAATACCAAGATCACTAGCTACAGAGGCCTGATTTTATCATCTATGAGGGAGCAGAAAAGTTCCAGACATCACAAAAGGATCTAGGAGAGTAAAAGAGCATGTACGAAGCCTGTAGTTAAAAAAAAAAAAGCACAAATTAATTTTTCCTTTAAGTTCTTAAAGACTGTTGCCTGTGTTTTTTCTTTTTCTTTTTTCTCTCCTTTTCATTCTCTTTTATTTGCCCTCCTTTTTTTATTTTTTATTTTTATTTTTATTTTTTTTGCCTGTGCTTTGATTCGTCTCTATTTCAGGACCATGATTAGTGTTCGGCTATTGTCAGTATTGCTGTAGTGCTTCTCAGGTTTTTAGTTTGTTTTTGTTTTGTTTTATTTTGGGTTTGATTTTTCTTGTATTATTTTTATGTTTTCTTTCTTTTTCCCTTTCTTTTCTTAAAATGAGAGTTATAGTCTCTAGAAGTATCCCTCCAGGGTATTTTTGGCTCATTTGTATTTTTCCCCCCACCTTTTTCTTTTCTCTTCTTTTTTTCCTTTTTTTCTTTTTATCTTTGTTCCTCTTACCTTCAAACAGAAATATATAACTTGAAACATCTTGATCTGCCTCTCAAATTGAGGGGGAAATAATGGAGGACACCAAGACCAAACACTCATATGAACATTGAGTAGAAATAAAAAATGATCAGACTTGATTACCAAATTCAAAGCTAACTACAACAGAAATGATACCCAATCTACAACAGGTTAGACACAGAAGGAACCATTTGTATTAGCAGCCTGGGAGGCAAAGGAGAGGCAATAGGGGATGTAGGCTGGGAACAGGGTGGAGGAAGGACAACATTGGTAGTGGGAATGCCCCGATTCAATGTCACTATGTACTGAAATACTACTGTGAATGATTTGTAAAGCACTTTGATCAAAATAAAAATTAGTAATATAAAAATTTATTTTAAAAGTTATACTGTAATGTGATATAAATGTTATAATAGAAAACAAAAGCATAATTTATGATACTTCTATTTGATAATCTCTTATTGATCACTAAGGAAAATGAAGTTCACACATTAATGAAAATGAATCACGTTTTTTCTCTTAACCTTGATTGGAAGAAAATTAGATTTTCTTTCCATATTTAGATACTCTCTTACACTATTTACTTAATATTATCTTTAAAAACCTGAAAAATAATGAATCACTGGGATATTTTTCCTAAGGAGAAATTTATATTCTTAAAAAATTTATTTATTTATGAGTAATAAATAATCAGGGATTACTCCTGACTCTGTGTTTATGAATCACGTCTTATAGGGCACAGGGACTACATGGGGTATTGAGGATTAAAACTAGTATCTGCTTCAGAGGTGGGTCGGGACTTACACACACTGATTCCTGCTGGTTTCTGTGGGGAGTCAGAAGGATGCAGAAGCCATCTTGGGCCATGTGGATAAAGCTGTCTGAGACTGGATTTCATCAGCATCCCTGCATGAGCCTGCCTGCTTCAGAGACTTTAAGAAATCTCCAAGTTCTTCTGAGGAAACTGAGGACCCTAAGGGAGCTCTGTCCTTTGCTTCTCTGTCTTTTCCAAACTCTTGAAGCTCTCCTCATAGATCCATCTGAACAGAACAAAAAGACAGAAATCAGAAAATTCCAAACTGAAATAGCAGATCTGAAAAACATGGTAGCTCAATTGAAAATCTCAGTGGATGCCCTCGACAGCAGGGTAACAGCAGCTGAAGAGAGAATCAGAGAACTGGAATATGCGATGCACAAAAACTCAACATAGCAGAAGAAATGGGAAAAGAACCTTAGGACAAATGACCAGGCAATGGAAAAGTACTCAAGGAATGCAAACAGGTGAAAATAGAAGTATTTGATAAACTCAACAGAAACAACATAAGAATCATTGGAGTCCCAGAGACCCAAGTAGGAGATCTCTAGGAAGAATCAACTGTCAAAGACATCATCAAAGAGATACTACCAGAGTTAATGACTACAAGCAATCAAATTCAGCATGCCTGAAGAGTACCAGCCAAAAGAAACCCAAAGAACACTCCCAGACACATCCTCGTTACAATGAAAAATCCCACAGATAGAGATAAAATACTGAATGCAGCAAGATCAAAAAGGGAAATTACATTCAAAGGAGCATCCCTAAGACTTACAGCAGACATGTCACAAGAAACTCTCAAGGCCAGAAGACAGTGGTGGGATATTGTGACACAACTGAATGAAATGAATGCCTCACTGAGAATACTGCACCCAGCCCGACTCACGTTCAGGTTTGAAGGAAGAATACATAGCTTTATGGATAAACAATAGCTCAGAAACTTCACAGATGATAAACCAACCTTAAAGGAAAAACTGACAGGTCTACTCTAAGACAAGAGAGACCAACAAACACAGCAAACTTAACTACAAAGATGACATTAAATCCTATGACAATGATCTCCCTCAATGTCAATGGACTAAATTCACCAATTAAAAGACACAGAGTGGCAAAATGGGTCAAAAATATGAATACAACCTTCTGCTGCCTATAAGAAATACATCAGAATAGTCAGAACAAACATGGACTCAATATCAAAGGCAGGAGGAAAATCATCCAAGCAAACAACACCCTCAAAAAAGCTGGGGTGGACATATTAACATCCGATGACACCAACTTTATACTCAGAAAAGTGGTAAGGGGCAAAGATGGGCACTATGTTCTAATCAAGGGATATGTGCAACAGGAAGAAATCAGATTATTAAACATATATGCACCCAATGAGAGACCAGCAAATTATCTAATATAAATACTGACAAATCTGAAAGAAGAAAATAATAATCATTAACATTAATTTATTGTTAATTAATATTAATTATTATTGGTTAATATTAATGATTTATTAATTATTATTTATTAATTAATATTAATTAATAATTGTAGGAGACCTCAACACAGCCCTATCAACACTTGATAGGTCAACCAGACTAAAACCAACAAAAACATACTAGCCCTGAAAAAAATAATGGGGGCCCAGGAGATAGCATGGAGGTAAGGCATTTGTCTTTCATGCAGAAGGTCATCGGCTCGAATCCCGGTGCCCCATATGGTCCCCCGTGCCTGCCAGGAGCAATTTCTGAGCATGGAGCCAGGAGTAACCCCTGAGCACTGCCGGGCGTGACCCAAAAACCAAAAAAAAAAAAATAATAATAATAATGGAAGAAAGAGGACTAGTAGATATATATAGGACACTCCATCACAAAAAAACTGGATACACATTCTTCTCCAATGTACATGGGTGATTCTCCAGGATAGACTACATGCTGACACATAAAACATACCTCCATAAAATCAAGAGCATAGAAATCTTGCAGTCTACCTTTGCTGACCATAAGGCTCTGAAATTGGATGTGAACTACAAAGTCACACACAAGAAAAACTTGAGCAATTGGAAATTGAACACCCTGCTACTGAACAACTAGATGAAATAAAAAAGGAAATCAAAACTTTCCTGGAAACAAATGATAATGAAGATACAACCCCCCAGAATTTATGGGACACAGCAAACGCAGTTCTGAGAGAAAAATTTATAGCTCTCAAGCACAAATCAGGTAGAAAGAGGGGGCATACCTGAATAACTTAATGACGCAGCTCAAAAAATTAGACAATGACCAACAAAAGGAACCAAAAATAGGGAGATAGAAGGAAATAAGAAAGCTGAAAGCAGAACTCAATGAAGTGGAAAACCGAGAAGCAATCCGAAAGATCAACGAAAGCAGAAGTTGGTTCTTTGAAAAAAATAAACGAGATTGATAGGTCATTGGCAAAACTCACAAAGAAAGAGAGAGAGAGAAAAATCTGATACCCATATTAGAAATGAAAAGGGGAGATCACGACAGATATTGCAGAGATCCAAAGGGTAATCAGAGACTTTGAGAAACTTTATGCTACTAAACATGAGAGCCTAGAAGAAATGGAAAAATTCTTGGACACTTATGACCTTACACATTGAAATAAGGAGGATGTAGAATATCTAAACACCCCCATCACCACTGAAGAAATTGAAACTATAATTAAACATCTGCCCAAAAAGAAAAGCCCAGACCCAGATGGATTTCCTAATGAATTTTTTTCAAATCTTTCAAGAGGAGACACTACCAATCCTAGACAGGCTCTTCCATGAAACTGAAAAAAAAACAGGAACACTCCCAAACAACTTTTATGAAGCCAACATCACCTTGATACCAAAACCGGACAGAGATGCTGCCAAGAAAAATTACAGATCAATATCCCTGATGAATGCTGATGCAAAGGTCTTCAATAAAGCCCTGGCAAATAGGATCCAATGCATCATGAAGAAGATCATACACTACGACCAAGTAGGTTTCATCCAGGAATGCAAGGATGATTTAACATCTGTAAACCTATCAACATCATACATAACATCAACAAGAAGAAAAATAAAAATCACATGATCATATCAATAGACGCAGAGAAAATATTTGATAAGGTCCAACACCCATTCTTGATCAAAACTCTCAGCAAGATGGGAATGGAAGGAACCTTTCTCAATCTAGTTGAAGCCATCTACCACAACACAATAACAAATATTATCCTCAATGGAGAAAAAATAAAAGCCTTTCCTCTAAATTCTGGTACAAGACAAGGCTGTCTGCTCTCACCACTCCTTTTCAACATAGTACTGGAAGTTCTTGTTATAGTGATCAGGTAAGAAAAGGATAACAAGGGAATCCAGATAGGAAAGAAAGAAGTTAAGCTCTCATTGTTTACAAATGACATGATACTCTACTTAGAAAACCCTAAAGACTCTACCAAAAAGCTTGTAGAAATAATAGAATAGACTCATATAGCAAAGTGGCAGGCTACAAAATTACACACAGAAATCAATGGCCTTTTTATACACCAATAATGATAGGGAAGAGAAGGAAGTAAAAAAGGCAATCCCATTCACAATAGTGCCACACAAAGTCAAATATCTTGGAGTCAACTTGACCAAAGATGTGAAGGACCTATACAAAGAAAACTATAAAGCCCTGCTCCAAGAAATAAGAGAGGACACACGGAAATGGAAACACATACCCTGCTCATGGATTGGCAGGATTAACATCATTAAAATGGCAATACTCCCCAAAGCATTATACAGATTTAATGCAATCCCCTTAAAAATACCCATGACATTCTTCAGAGAAGTGGATCAAACACTTATGAAGTTCATCTGGAACAATAAACATCCTAGAATAGCTAAAGCACTCCTAGGGAAAAGGAAAATGGGAGGTCTTACTTTCCCCAACTTTAAACTATACTACAAAGCAATAGTTATAAAAACAGCATGGTATTGGAATAAAGACAGGCCTTCAGATCAGTGAAATAGGCTTGAGTTCTCAAACATTGTCCCCTAGACATGTAATTACCTAATTTTTGACAAATGAGCAAGAAATCCTAAGTGGATCAGGGAAAACCTCTTCAACAAGTGGTACTGGTAGAACTGGTTAGCCACTTGCAAAAAAGCGAACATAGACCCCCAGTTAGCATCATGTACGAAGGTAAAATCCAAATGGATTAAAGACCTTGATATCAGACCTGATACCATAAGGTACAAAGAACAACACGTCAGTATAACACTGATGACATTGAGACTAAAGGCATCTTCAAGGAGGAAATGGCACTTTCAAATGGAAGCAGAGATCAACAGATGGGAATACATTAAACTGAGAAGCTTCTGTACCTCCAAAGAAATAGTGCCCAGGATACAATAGTCACCCACCAAGTGGAAGAAACTATTCACCCAACACCCATCAGATAAGGGGCTAATATCCAAAATATACAGGGCACTGAAAGAACTTTATGAGAAAAAAAAACATCTAATCCCATCAAAAAATGGGGAGAAGAAATGAACAGACACTTTGATAAAAAAGAAATACAAATGGCCAAAAGGCACATGAAAAAATGCTCCTCATCACTAATCATTAGGGAGATGCAAATCAAAACAACTATGAGATACCACCTCACACCACAGAGATTGGAGCACATCACAAAGAATGAGAATAATCAGTGCTGGTGGGGATGTGGAGAGAAAGGAACTCTTATCCATTGCTGGTGGGAATGCCGTCTAGTTCAACCTCTATGGAAAGCGATATGGAGATTCCTCTAAAATCTGGAAATTGAGCTCCCATTCGACCCAGCTATTCCACTCCTAGGGATATACCCTAAGAACACAAGAATACAATACAAAAACCCCTTCCTTACACCTATATTAATTGAGCACTATTCACAATAGCCTGGCTCTGGAAACAACCAAGATGCCCTTCAACAGACGAATGACTAAAGAAACTGTGGTACATATACACAATGGAATATTATGCAGCTGTCAGGAGATATGAAGTCATGAAATTTTCCTATACATGGATGTACATGAAATCTACCATACTGAATGAAATAAGTCAGAGGGAGAGAGAGATGCAGAATAGTCTCACTCATCTATGGGTTTTAAGAAAAATAAAAGTCATTTTTTGCAACAATCCTCAAAGACAATGAGAGGAGGGCTGGAACTTCCAGCTCACTTCATGAAGCTCACCACAAAGAGTGGTTAGTGCAGTTATAGAAATAACTACACAGAGAACTACCATAATCATGTGAATGAATGAGGGAACTGGAAAGCCTGTCCGGAGTACAGGTGAGGGTGGGTTGGGAGGGAGGGAGATTTGGGACATTGGTGGTGGGAACATGTTGCACATGTTCTTTACATGACCAAAACCTAATCACAATATGTAATGAATATATGTAATGAAGATGTTTAATTAAAGGGTAAAAAAGGCTCATTATATCAGAAGTGTTAAAGATTAAAAGTTGGACGGTTGAATGGTTAAAAGTTATATCAAAACAGTGATACAAATTTGGTGTTTATAAACCACAGTCATTGACTGGAACTTTTGTAATCATAGGGAATCCTATTTGTTTCATCAGACTGTTGAAACTGGCAAGATTTTCTGGTCTCAAACAGTATAACTTGTATTTTGTCTTAACATGTAAAAACCAAATATGATGAGTGGATTGGTATTTGCTGTAAAAATATGTGATTTGAACATGAAATAAAGGAAAGTTCTGATAAAAAAATAAAAATAAAATAAAACTTGTATCTACATGCAAGGCCAGCGCCCTAGCTGGTGTACTATTGCTTTGGACTGAGAAAGCTTTATTTTAGGAAATTAACCTCAAAGTAATTTGGATCAACCATAAATAAGAAATAAGTAAGATAAATAAGTAGGTGTAAATGTTACAAATTATTTTTTGTTTTTGTTTTTGTTTTTTGGTCATACCTGGAGGAAAATCATCCAAGCAAACAATACTGTGAAAAAAGCTGGTGTGGCCATATTAATCTATCAACATAATAAACAACATCAACAACAATAAAAATAAAAATCACATAATCATATCAATTTAGACGCATAGAAAGCATTTGATAAGATCCAATACCCATTCTTGTTAAAAACTCTCAGCAGATGGGAATGAAAGAAACCTTTTTCGATATAGTTAAGGCCATCTACCACAAAGCTGATGGCAAATATCCTCAATGGAGAAAAATTAAAAGCCTTCCCTCAAAATTCTGGTACAGATTAGGCTGTCCTCTCTCACTACTCCTATTCAATATAGCACTGTGAGTACTTGCTATAGCAATTAGGCAAGAAAAATATATCAAGAGAATCCAGATAGGAAAGGAAGATATCAAGCTCTCACTGTTTGCAGATGACATGATACTCTCCTTAGAAAATCCTAAAGACTCTACCAAAAAACTTCTAGAAACAATAAATTCATATATCAATGTGTCAGACTACAAAATTAACACACAAAAATCAATGGCCATTTTATACACCAATAATAAGAGGGAAGAAATGGACATTAAGAAAACAACCCCATTCACATTAGTGTCACACAAACTCAAATATCTTGGAGTCAATTTGACTAAAGATGTGAAGGACCTATACAGAGAAAACTATAAAAACCCAGCTCCAAGAAATAAGAGAGGACATGTGGAAACACATACCATGCTTATCGATTGGCGAGATTAATATCATTAAAATGGCAATGCTCCCTAAAGCATTGTACAGATTTAATGTAATTCTTCTAACGATACCCATGACATTTTTTTAAGAAGTGGATCAAATACTTCTGAAATTTATTTGGGACAATAAACACCCTCATATAGCTAAAGCAATCCTTGAAAAAGGCATATGGGAGGCATTACTTTAAAAATAATAGTTATCAAAACAGCCAGGTATTGGAATAAAGACAGACCCTCAGATCAGTAGAATAGGCTTGAATACTCAGAGAATATTCCCCAGACATACAATCACCTAATTTTTGATAAAGGTGCAAGAAATCCTAAAAGGAGCAAGGAAAGTCTCTTCAAAAATGGTGTTGGCACAACTGGTTAGCCTCTTGCAAGAAAGTGAACTCCGACCCCGAGGTAACACCATGTACGAAGGTAAAATCCAAATGAATGAAAGACTTTGATATCAGACCTGAAGCTATAAGGTATTTAGCACAACATGTAGGTAAAACATTCCATGACATTGAGACAAAAGGTGTCTTTAAGGAGGAAACAGCACTCTCGAAATAAGTGGAAGCAGAGATAAACAGGTGGGAATATATTAAGTTGAGAAGCTTCTGCACCTCAAAGGAAATAGTGCCCAGAATTCATGAGCCACCCCACTGAGTGAGAGAAACTATTCACCCAATACCCATCAGATAAGAGGCTAATCTCCAAAATATACAAGGCACTGACAGAACTTTACAAGAAAAAAACATCTAATCCCATCAAAAAATGGGGAGAAGAAATGAAAGGACACTTTGACAAAGAATAAATACAAATGGCCAAAAGGAACATGAAAAAATGCTTCACATCATAATCATCAGCAGATCAAAACAACTATGAGGTACCATCTCAAGCCACAGAGATCGGTGCACATCACTAAGAATGGCAATAAGCAGTGCTGGCAGGGATGTGGAGAGAAAGGGACTCTTATTCACTGCTGGTGGAAATGCCGTCTAGTCCAATCTTTATGGAAAGCTATGTGAAGATTCTTCCAAAAACTGGAAATTGAGCTCCCATATGATCCAGCTATACCACTCCTAGGGATAGACCCTAAGCACACAAAAATTCAAGCACAAAAAATTCCTTCCTCACACCTATATTCATTGCAGCGCTTTTTACAATAGCCAGATTCTGTAAACAACCAAGATGTCTTTCAACAGATGACTGGCTAAAGAAACTGTGGTACATGTACAAAATGGAATATTATGCAGCTGTCAGGAGAGATGGAGTCATGAAATTTTCCTATACATGGATGTATATGGAATCTATTATGCTGAGTAAATAAGTCAGAGGCAGAGAGAGAGAGCAGAATAGTCTCCCTCATCTATAGGTTTTATGACAAATAAAAGATTGTTTTGCAATAATTCTCAAAGACAAAGAGAGAAGGGCTGAAATGTTCAGCTCATGACATGAAGCTCACCACGACAAGTGGTGAGTACAGTTAGAGAAATAACTACACTGAGAACTAACAATGTGAATGAAAGAGGGATGTCTAGAGTACAAGCGGGGGCGTGTTGAAGAGAAGGGAGATCTGGGACATTGGTGATGGGAATGTTGCACTGGTGAAGAAGGTTGTTCTGTACATGACTGAAACCCAACCATAATCATGTTTGTAATCAAGGTGTTTAAATAAAGATATTTATTTTAAAAATCAACTGCAAAAAATTAATAAATTATGCTTGCTTTATGTTTGTAAAACATGAAAAGAAAAAAATTTAAAAAAGAAAAAAATTGAAATGTGTAGAACAGATTTTTTTACTGGTAATTTGTTTATTTGCTTGACTTATTACAAAACTTAGAGGAAATTGAGACAGCATAAGAAAAAAATTTGGACATACATTAACAATCCATGTTTCATAATCCATATGTTTTATTTTGTTGGATTAATGACCCCTATAGCTAAGAAATTGAATGAGAGAATTAAATGTAGTATCTGACAGTACAGTACACATCATTTGAGTTCACTTAACAATGCCCACAAACAGCAAATAAGTATTTAGAAACATTATATAATGATTCTAATTACATTTCATCTTTTGGTTGTAAGTATATGTTTGAATCAATCATTAAAATATGTCATTGTTTATATACATATACACAACATGTATAACATGTGCTCTCCATATGATCAATTTTATTATTTTCCTTGTTATATTCATCCTTCTGTTTTAAATTTTTTATTAAGAGAAGATCAAAGATAGGGTTTTATGGATACAATAGTCCAACACTGCATCCTCCATCAGTGTTCACTTCCTTCCACCATTATCTCAGTATCCTCTCTACCCCAACCCCCACGAAACCCCACAACTCCCTCATCCCAACTTGTCAACACATCATGGTAAGATCTGTGGGATCTCAGGTTCTACATCTTCTGGCAGTTTTTTTATTCTCAAACTGTGTTTTTTTATCTCCCATAATCTGAGAGAGATCATCTACATGTGGTCCTCTCTTTCTGACTTATCTTTAACACAGCATGATACATTCTAGATTCATTCATGTAGCAGTTTTGTTCATGCTGTCTTAAATGAAGTAAGTTCTGCATTTGCTTTAGCATTTATGAAAAAGCTACATTAAATAGAATAGTAACAATAGTATATTTCTTGATTACTTTAAGTGATTATGTCAACTTTTTGTTTCTAAAGCTTTTTAGTATGTATGATAAATATATGGGATATAGTATATATAGTAATGTATTATAATATTGTAATAAATTCATACTGTTTTTGAGATGGATGTTTGTAGCACCTTCTCTTTCTTAGGCTATTTTAACTGCTATCCTAATATCTTTTCACATTGAAAAAAATTTTCTCATATTTTCAAGTCTTTGTCTTTATAATAAAATGGATTAAATAACAAAGAGAATAAATAAAAACTGAAATATATCGTTGATTATTTTTAATCCAGTGAAACAATCTTTGTGTTACTAATGGAGAATACAGTGCATTTACCTTTAATGCTGGTACTAATATTTTCAGTATGAAATAACATATTTTTTGTTTTTCTTACATTTTCATAACATTGTATTTATTTTAATTATAATTATTAAATTATATTATATTGAAATATATTATAAAATTTATATAATATATTAAATTATATTATATTGATTTATTTAGAATTTATAGTTCCTCAATCATATTATTTATGAACTAATTAGATTAATACTAAAATATGAATACTGAAAAAAGATTGTTTTGGAAGAAAGCACTCCCAATATTTCCTCACCTCACTCTTTATTATAGAGCCATGCAGTATTTGGTTTTTATTATTTATAAATAGTAAAGGAAATATTCTTTGATAGTTGACATAAATTTGAATTGTGAAAAGTTCCCCATAAACCCAGATATTTAATGGATTACAAAAATATTTTTATAGCAAAGCATTGGGAAGATAAAAGTCATTTACATGAGGATTATGCTGAATTTTCCAAAAGTCAATCTAGAAGTAGGAATCTTGGATTCATCGATAAACAAATAACAAATGGTATGTATGATAGTTTTTATTTATTTATTTAGTTTTTGGGCTATACTTGGTTATGCTCAGGGGTTACTCCTGGATATGTGCTCAGAAATTGCTCCTGGCTTGGAGGACCATATGTTACGCTGGGGAAATCAAACCACGATCCTTCCTAGATTAGCTACATGCAAGGCAAATGCTTACCGCTTGTGCCACCGCTTCAGTTCCGTATGATTTTAATGCCACTGATTAGCATAAGTAAATAGAAATGCTTTATCATTAAACTTAAATGTTTTATTTAAAATTGTGCTTTATAAAAATTATTCATGATTAAATTTTAGACATACAGTGTTTCAGCATCAATCCCACTACCAGTGACAATCTCCCCCTACTAATGCTCCCAGAGAACATCTCATCCCACCATCCCTCTGCTCCAGCCTGGCATGTTTTTAATATTATTAGACATCTGAATATCTAATTAGTCATACTCTTTTTATATGTCTATATATCTCAAATGTAGCTATTATGAACAATGCCTCAGTATTCTTGGAATTTATTTTACTCTCTATTAGTAATAGATGTACAGCAAGTTCTCCTACTGTGCTTATGAATTTACTTGTTTCCTGGTAGTTTGGCCAGATTGTTTTTTAATACTTAAAACTACATTATCAAATGTGTGAAACTTACATTTGTTGCATTGGAAATGTTTTTTTGACTCAATATTTATTTTGTCTGATAATAGATATCTATATTCCTTTGTTTCCAAGATTAGCTTGACATCTAAAATTTTGCAAATTTGGATGGAATCATGAATACTAACATATTGATGCTGTAATATTGCCATTGTAATATAATTATCACATATTATATTTTTAATAATGTCTGTTTTAATTTTTCTGTTGTTAGATCTTTGGGGATTATTTACTATGATTTATAGGTAGGTACCCATAAATATATTCAATCTTATTCACTCACCTCACCTTACTCACATCAAATTTTTTTTACATAATATAAATATTTTATTTATTTTATTTTTTTCAAACATTTTTTTTATTTTAACACCTTGATTACATACATAGTTGTGTTTCGGTTTCAGTCATATATAGAACAAGACCCATCACCAGTGCAACGTTCCCATCACCATTGTCCCAAATCTCCCTCCTCCCCAACCACAACCCGCCTGTACTCTGGACAGGCTCTCCATTTCCCTCATAGGTTCTCATTTTTAGGACAGTTCAAAATGCAGTTATTACTCTAAGCTCACCACTTTTTGTGGTGAGCTTCCTGGGGTGAGCTGGAACTTCCAG